>MU718458.1:99798-124774 GCA_026770625.1 Nicotiana glauca
TATCTCGAGGGGAAGGTGTTAGGCACCCCTCAAGATCCACTAGTGTGGTTCCCGGTCATGTTACAATTGTGACTTTAAAGCAAGAAAACATACAAGGTAATTTCATATAAAGGCTGCAAATAGGTATGCATAAAGGTTATTAGACATGCTGGAATTCGAATAGATGACTCCTTAATTATTGGCAAGAATGTCTAAAATGCAGAAAAACAGGATCAAGTAATGAATACAAATTATCAAACAAGGAAGTGAATGAGCAGAAAATTTTAAAGGAAAGGGCAGTGTGAAATATCAGAGGGGGAAATTTTGAATGATTAAACAAGAATACAGAATTTTAAGAGCTGAAAATTGACAATCTAAAAAAATAATTATGTAAGGGAAAATGGGTCCTAGGCTTGTAAAATACATGGATTATTCACACAACATCGGTACCCAATTGTACGCATAGTGTTATCGTGTTTTCATCATCTCCATGTCTACCTTTCCCCACCCCGTTAAGGTATTAAAGTGCAGAATAGTATCGTTACTTATTGTATGCTATTACTCGTCCCAATCCTATCAGTCCCGGAGGCAATTGGACTACTAGTCCTAAAGGTAGAGGGGTTTAAGGTCTTTTAGGAGTTTTCAATGGACAAAATGCTAAGGCATCAATCAAAACACGCAATGCAAACAAAGGGGGGAACAAATAAGCAAGTAGGGCTCAAATAAGCCTCCTTAAATCATATAAAAGTCATACAGTTTAGCATGTCTTACACGTACTGGTTTGGTCTTAATTAAATAAAGCGACGAGCGGACTGGTTCAACACATACTTTTAGACGAAAAGTCATTAGGCTCGCTCGAATGCAGTTGACAAAAACCAATCTGATTGATTAATTAATCCTTTTGTCTAAGTGTTGGATAGAATGACTAGTTTTAAAACAGAAAAACTGATTATGGAGAAAAGCTACAGAGTAAAAGGAGTGAGAGGAGTTTCAGAAAAAGAGTATACTATTTTGAAAAGGTTTAACAGAAAAAGAATTAAACTTCAGAAGATATGAAGGCTAATTTGAGGAAAAGGAATTACAGAAGTTTCAAAAAAATGCAAATTTGTCTAAAAAATCTGCTATTTTAGTAAATGCTAATTTTCGAAAAAGTGAATGCTATTTTGAATGAGTGGAGATGGCCAGGTTCTAAGTTCCTATAGGCATGCCCTCTATGCGTTAACTGATTTAGATCTTTTAAATAGGAGTGTTGTAGACATGGTATCTATATACAATTTTGTTGTTAAGCCTAATTCCTTGCCTAACGACTTTATTATATGCGGAAATGCAAATCCCTATAGACATGATATCTATATGCAATTTTGTTGTTAAGCCTAATTGTTTGCCTAATGACGTTATTATATGCAGAAATGCAAATCCCTATAGGCATGGTATCTATATGCTTAGTTGCAGAAATCAAATGTTAAATCCTACAGATACGTTTTCTACGTGTGGAGTTGCACAAATCATAAATAAATCCCTATACGAATGATTTCTACCCTTAGTGCATAAAAGTAAACCCCCTCCCCCTTTTTCCTAAATTCCCGAGTTTATACAAATTATTACAGCCCAAAAGAAATAAAACTGGAATTAAAAAAACATCAGAAATCATCAACTACATCTGAACAACCTAATTCAGACTTAGTGTCTAATAATATGAGATTGAGCCACTTCCGAGATCCAGATTTCCAAGCCTTCTCTCATCTAGGGTGTTTCAGAGATCCAAGGGATTTCAGGAACCCCAGGCAGTGCATACACCCATGATGTTAATCAAAAAATTGAGTTATGCAGTGTGGAAGGGCCAACCCTTATGTGTCCAAGTTCAGAGCGAGATCAAGGGTCCCAAGGCAAGGCTCACACAAGAGGGGCAGAACCTAAGTTCTAAGAGCATATTGGAAGTGCAGAACATAGTTTGAAAGAGATTTGTTAAAACTGGATTAGAAATAGTAAGTTGTAAGGGTGATTTTGAAAATAATTGTAGTAGTGAAACTCAAACTACACAGAATCAGTAGGCATTCAAAAGGGGGCAAGGGATTATGGGATATATTGTATAACCCCAGCAGTCTTGGTTTGGTCATGCACAACAATAACCGATGCTGGCATGGACACAAACCATCCAAAGGAACACAAACACATATAGGGGATACGGGGTTTAGGATTCATAAGGTAGCAAGTAAATAACAAATGACTGACAGAGTGCACACATTAATAAAAATTAATTTACAAGGGAAAGAGAACATATTACAGCATGCTAGTAACATATCTTGACTACAGAAACATGAGAAGAATTAGACAAGAATGACAAACTGGAGCAATTATAGAAAACATGTTGTTGTTGAGGCTTGTAAATTAACTAGGACATACCAGTAGAGAAGCAAAGTGCAGAAAAGGTAAAGTAAACTAGAGTCCACAGTCTAGCCTTGGCTTTCAGTCGGCTAGACAAAGCAACAACACAAGTAGTAATAAAGAAAGAGAAGGTTTTAAGTGTAAGTGTGTATTTTTTAACTCAAGTTGTTCGTGTGTTTAAAAAAAAGAGGGTAGGGTATTTATAGTTTTGAAAACGAGTGAAGAGTAAGGTAATAAGTAAAGTTTTAACACAAACATGGAAACAATCACAAGTCAGAGTCAATTAACACAAGACTTCCCTTTAATCAAGGGATTATTGTTCAAACGGATACTAACAGGGTCAAGATAAGGAAAGAAAATCAGTCTGTAAGTAGAATTTTTGTTTCCATAAAAGGAGCAGTAAAATCATACAGTAGGTGTTTAAGTCTAAGTACAGGATTATACTTATTTTGGAAAGGGTTTAGTAGGGCCAAACAAAGAAAGAGAATCAATTAACCCGTGACAGGCGAGTAAAAAATTAGAATTTCACGAAAGGAAAAGTTTTTTTTTTTGAAATCAATTATGAGTTTGAAAAATCAATCACAGAAGGGACTCAGTATATAAATGAATGCAAAAACAATAGACATGTGAGGCCAAGCTATGGCAAAAGAATAGCATATAGTAATAGATCAAAAGAAAAAATTCGAAGCATGATAGTCAGGTTTCAGTGTTTAGCAATAGAGAAGAAGATTAGAAGCATGCAAAGAGTCGAGTGAAAACCATAGTTGAGTTTGACAGGTAGTAAGAACTCAGAACCAAAAGAATCACATGAGGAAAAGAGAGTTGAAGTAAAGGAATCACATTGAGCAATTTCAATAGACGAGTTCCCCAAATAACTTCAAAGAAATCGAATAGTCCCCAAGGAAACTAGGGTTTCCGAAATCAATCGAGTTTATAGGAGATAAGCAGGTAAACAAATAAACAAATTCAGAATCTCGAATAAATCCCAAAAATTAGGGTTTTTAACGTGCTAACTCAGATAGAAAAAATAAGGTAAATCAAACGAATATTAACAAACAGAATAAGAAACTCAAGAAAAATCCCCAAAAATTAGGGTTTTCAACATGGAAACTCAGATAGAAAATATTACAAGCAAAACATAGTAAAACATGTCGAGAATCAGAGAAGAGATTTAACATGAAACCCTAGTTGAATAATAAAGAGCTTTTAAAAGCAAAAATTAAAGAAACTTCGAGAAAAATGCATAGAAAGTTCACACACACATAGATCCGGAGCAGATCTAATAATAAATCGAAGGAACCTTAGAGAAAGGCTTTGGAAACCATCGATCTGAGCAGGAGAGTCGAATGTCGAACTCGAATAGCCATGACTGGCCGGACAAAGGTTGAAGACGACCGGAGAACAGTCATCGAGACAAGGCTTGGTCGAAACCCTTCAAGATCTGGTAATAGGACCTTAGAAACGAGCACGAAGAAGCCATGAGAGGCTGGTATAGGCCTCCGATGAGCCTGGGAAGCCATGGATTAGGGTTTCAGTAAGAGGCGGCGGCTAGGGTTTGAGGTAAGTTGAGAAAGAGTTGAGAGAGGAAGGGTGTCACACCTCCTTTTTCCGCTACCGCACCCCGCGAAGGGTGTGGTAAAGGGAGTTTTTCCAATTAAAGGACAATCGAAACGGGATTCGTTTATTAAGAGATTCAGAGTCACCACTTGGGAGATTTATGGTGTCCCGAGTCACCAGTTGAATCCCGAATCCAGGAAAGGTTTGACTCTATTTAACAGTCCGCGAACCAGAAATCCGGATAAGGAACTCTGTTAACCCGGGAGAAGGTATTAGGCATTCTTGAGTTCCGTGGTTCTAGCACGGTCGCTCAGCTGTCATATTTGGCTTATTTATCTGATTTTAACAATTATGAACTTATGTGCAAATTTTAACTTTTAGCCGCTTTTATTATTATTATTTTTTTGCAACGTCGTGAAAACGGGTCTCGAGCCGCGTCACATCAATGCACCCGTGGTTATTGACACGTTCCAACTTCGTTGAGATTTGTGTTTGGGTCACATAAATGTGCACCCGAATTTAAGAAAAAGTAATTTATTAAAGGCCCGCCTAGAGTGACTAGCATACAATTATTTTGGGTAAGGCCGTGAAATTTTGCTAAACGGTCCATCCCTAAGTCTAAGTAAAAATGCGTATAGAGGGCCCCACAATTTAGGTATTTTGTTTGTCGAGGGTCGTCTCATTCATTATTTTAAAAAGAATTAGAACCTCATGGAAATGCATCTCGAACCACGTCACGATCAATGTACCCGTGATTATCGACATGTTTCGACTTCGTTGAGATTTGGATTTGGGTCACATAAATGTGCACCCGAGTTTAGGGATATAACATTATTAAATACGCGCCTAAAGAGTCTAACGCGTTGTTATTTTGGGAAAACCATGAAATTCGCTAAACGGCTCATCCCGAAGTCTAAGTATTTTTAATATATACATTTATGAGGGTCCCGCAGTTTGTGCATTTCATTTGGCGAGGCTCGTCTCATTTTATTATTTAAAAGGCAAACCTAAGGCAACTACAATTTTCTACTTTGCGAGGCCATGGAAAATTCAACTGATGGCACACCTCGATTTCTAAAGGATTAAAATTAATTAAGTGGAGGCCACGGGTTGTTGATTGAACTTATTTGATGAAAAGAGTATTTTCGAGGAATTAAAATTACTACTATAATTTTCAGAACATGTATAAGCAACTATTAAGATAAACTAAAATAATTAAAATCTTTCAGAATGTGTATAAATATTGTGACAAATATTCGGATAACAACAATCTAAACATGAGGAGACAAAATGCCAAATAACTACTTAAAGTAACGAAACAAAGGAAAAGACATTCACGACCAAATTTAAATACCATACCGAGTCAGCAAGAAATAGCAATTCACAAATATCATGTATATATGTCTCGCTCAATTACATACGATCCACATGAACTAGTATTGTATTTCAACATCACATGTACATATTACCAAAAGAAAATACGAAGGACATGAGGCAGAGGTGACCTACTTGTGATTAACGTCTGATGCATTGGAACTGCGATAGAACCTCGACGTATCGGACCTCGACGAACAATAACGACCTCAACGAAAATAAGAAAACTCGAACCAAGACTATCAGCGACCCGAGATGTTGGCTGCTACTGGTTTTTACGACGCAGCAGACTGGTACGAGAAGATGAAGCAGAATAAGTCGTTTGGAAGTGAGGAAGAAGAAGGCTGCTGGTTCTTCGGACTGAAGGAGAAACTGGGGCGACGAAGCAGGTGGTCGACGAAGGCTGACTGGCCGACGTGCTGGAGATGAATGCAGAAGCAGCTGCTCGGCGGGCTGCTAGTTCGTGGTGTTTGGTCGCTGGGTTTGTTTGGTGAGGGACTGGCGTGAAGGATGGTTGACTGGTTGACGTTGGTTGGCTATGTGTCGTGAGGGAGCTGGCTGGTTATGGCGACGTGGGTGGTCGACGGTGCTGGTGGTCGACGAGCTGGGGATGACGATGAAGA
Organism: Nicotiana glauca; assembly: GCA_026770625.1. Taxonomy (NCBI): domain Eukaryota; kingdom Viridiplantae; phylum Streptophyta; class Magnoliopsida; order Solanales; family Solanaceae; genus Nicotiana; species Nicotiana glauca. Next base: position 105,717 of record MU718458.1, read on the forward strand.
AGAAGAAGAAACGATGGTGGATGGTGGTTTATGGCTGGACGTTGCAGGTGGTGGAGGGTGGTTTAGGGTTTTTTTGTTGTTGTTGTTTTTGGAGAAGATGACCAATATCTCCAAAACGTGAGCCCCCCTCTGTCAACGTAATCCCCCTCCTCTGTTTCATCCCCCTCCCATATGTAGTGTAATGTGTTGTGTGTATATTGTGTATTGTGTTTCCCCCCCTATATCTGTCTGTGTAGTCTTTTAAAAATAATGAGAGAATCTCTTTTTCTTTTTTCCAAAATCAGCCCATCCGTGTCTAAGGGGGTGCCAAACGTGGGTGAGGGGTTCAAGGTGTGTATTGTGTTTCAAAATTGTATGTCCCCAAGTCTTGTGTTTTGTGCATGTCCCCCACGTATGGTGGGCTCGGATTATTATGGGCTAGGTCCGAAAATTAGGCCTAAAAATGGGTCGTTTGAACCCGAATATTATTCTTTGCCCGGAACCGAGAATAAAAATACGATATTATTTAATTAATCCTACGTAAACAAAATAACTATAAAAATAAGACTGACAATTAAAACAAAACTATGTTTTTGTAATTTTCATTTCTATATAAAGATAAAAATATAAAGTACTATTTTTCTATTTTTTAAAGATTAAAATGGCTACGAAACATTAATAAAACTATTTTTTTGTAATTTTTGAAATTATATAAAGATTAAAAATAAGGTGATATTTTTGTATTTTTCAAGTTTATGCGAAATACATAAACTAAAATTTATATATCTTTTTTTTTGTTTTTGTGATGAAAATAAAGTGAAAGAGTCAAAATTAGCTGAGATAGCTATATTAGGCCTAAACTAAATATTTACGCTAAAAATATGAAAATTCTTGGGGAGGGTCAAAAATCACACGTCTACAGCTTCCCCTCTTTGACAGAAAACACAAAGAGTTTTTAGACAAAGAACGACTAGACAGGTTTTGACCCGACCCTTATTTGGTAAGACTAAAACTAAGGAAAGGAAGAGAATGTGACCGAGCCCTGGTATCTGAGCTGCCTACATATCCTTGGCTATAAAGGAATTAGGCCACGTGTAGTTCCGAGGTGAGTGAGATAATGGAGCATACCGAAGTGAAGAGCCGGTCGAGGTTCCGTTCCGTCGAGGTTCCGGTCCACGGTCCTGCTATTACATCAAAAGTAAAAACATGAAAAAGACAAACTAAGCACATCAGCTACTAGTTACAAGGTTCCTATCTATGAGTCTTCTGAAGCTTGATCTCGAGTCTTGAATGGTGCTTCATGTGGACTCTGATATCAACATTGATACTTGCCAGTTATAGGTTCTATTTCATCATTTTCGGCTTTCTGGATCAGGACCAGGTATGCAGTTCTTGTGACCTCGGTCATGCCTTAAGCAGACCACATCTTTTCTCCACTTCTGCATTTGGATTAATTTCTTGCCTTTCTCTTTTTTTCTTTTTCTTGTTTTTTCTTTATTGTGACTAACTTTTGTTGACTCGAACTTGAATTGATTACTTCTGGCTTCTGAATTTGGATTTATGCTGGGGATTTTTGTGGAAACCCTCCGCTCTTCGGGAGGGCTACTGACTTCAAGACTTGAAATGTAAAAGACTGAAATGTAAAGGCTGAAATGTAAAGGCTGAAATGTAAAGACTGAAATGTATTCCTCCATTATACGGGCGGGCTCCCGACTTCAAAATTTGAAATTTAAAGACTGAATGATTACCATCTTAGGAGAAAATTTATCTGACTAAGATTTTGACGCTAGGAGATAATTCATCAGACTAGGTCTACATTTATGTGATCTCAGGAGAAAGATTCATCAGACTAAGATTTTGACGCTAGGAGATAATTCATCAGACTAGGTCTACATTTATGTGATCTCAGGAGAAAGATTCATCAGACTAAGATTTTGACGCTAGGAGATAATTCATCAGACTAGGTCTACATTTATGTGATCTCAGGAGAAAGATTCATCAGACTAAGATTTTGACGCTAGGAGATAATTCATCAGACTAGGTCTACATTTATGTGATCTCAGGAGAAAGATTCATCAGACTAAGATTTTGACGCTAGGAGATAATTCATCAGACTAGGTCTACATTTATGTGATCTCAGGAGAAAGATTCATCAGACTAAGATTTTGACGCTAGGAGATAATTCATCAGACTAGGTCTACATTTATGTGATCTCAGGAGAAAGATTCATCAGACTAAGATTTTGACGCTAGGAGATAATTCATCAGACTAGGTCTACATTTATGTGATCTCAGGAGAAAGATTCATCAGACTAAGATTTTGACGCTAGGAGATAATTCATCAGACTAGGTCTACATTTATGTGATCTCAGGAGAAAGATTCATCAGACTAAGATTTTGACGCTAGGAGATAATTCATCAGACTAGGTCTACATTTATGTGATCTCAGGAGAAAGATTCATCAGACTAAGATTTTGACGCTAGGAGATAATTCATCAGACTAGGTCTACATTTATGTGATCTCAGGAGAAAGATTCATCAGACTAAGATTTTGACGCTAGGAGATAATTCATCAGACTAGGTCTACATTTATGTGATCTCAGGAGAAAGATTCATCAGACTAAGATTTTGACGCTAGGAGATAATTCATCAGACTAGGTCTACATTTATGTGATCTCAGGAGAAAGATTCATCAGACTAAGATTTTGACGCTAGGAGATAATTCATCAGACTAGGTCTACATTTATGTGATCTCAGGAGAAAGATTCATCAGACTAAGATTTTGACGCTAGGAGATAATTCATCAGACTAGGTCTACATTTATGTGATCTCAGGAGAAAGATTCATCAGACTAAGATTTTGACGCTAGGAGATAATTCATCAGACTAGGTCTACATTTATGTGATCTCAGGAGAAAGATTCATCAGACTAAGATTTTGACGCTAGGAGATAATTCATCAGACTAGGTCTACATTTATGTGATCTCAGGAGAAAGATTCATCAGACTAAGATTTTGACGCTAGGAGATAATTCATCAGACTAGGTCTACATTTATGTGATCTCAGGAGAAAGATTCATCAGACTAAGATTTTGACGCTAGGAGATAATTCATCAGACTAGGTCTACATTTATGTGATCTCAGGAGAAAGATTCATCAGACTAAGATTTTGACGCTAGGAGATAATTCATCAGACTAGGTCTACATTTATGTGATCTCAGGAGAAAGATTCATCAGACTAAGATTTTGACGCTAGGAGATAATTCATCAGACTAGGTCTACATTTATGTGATCTCAGGAGAAAGATTCATCAGACTAAGATTTTGACGCTAGGAGATAATTCATCAGACTAGGTCTACATTTATGTGATCTCAGGAGAAAGATTCATCAGACTAAGATTTTGACGCTAGGAGATAATTCATCAGACTAGGTCTACATTTATGTGATCTCAGGAGAAAGATTCATCAGACTAAGATTTTGACGCTAGGAGATAATTCATCAGACTAGGTCTACATTTATGTGATCTCAGGAGAAAGATTCATCAGACTAAGATTTTGACGCTAGGAGATAATTCATCAGACTAGGTCTACATTTATGTGATCTCAGGAGAAAGATTCATCAGACTAAGATTTTGACGCTAGGAGATAATTCATCAGACTAGGTCTACATTTATGTGATCTCAGGAGAAAGATTCATCAGACTAAGATTTTGACGCTAGGAGATAATTCATCAGACTAGGTCTACATTTATGTGATCTCAGGAGAAAGATTCATCAGACTAAGATTTTGACGCTAGGAGATAATTCATCAGACTAGGTCTACATTTATGTGATCTCAGGAGAAAGATTCATCAGACTAAGATTTTGACGCTAGGAGATAATTCATCAGACTAGGTCTACATTTATGTGATCTCAGGAGAAAGATTCATCAGACTAAGATTTTGACGCTAGGAGATAATTCATCAGACTAGGTCTACATTTATGTGATCTCAGGAGAAAGATTCATCAGACTAAGATTTTGACGCTAGGAGATAATTCATCAGACTAGGTCTACATTTATGTGATCTCAGGAGAAAGATTCATCAGACTAAGATTTTGACGCTAGGAGATAATTCATCAGACTAGGTCTACATTTATGTGATCTCAGGAGAAAGATTCATCAGACTAAGATTTTGACGCTAGGAGATAATTCATCAGACTAGGTCTACATTTATGTGATCTCAGGAGAAAGATTCATCAGACTAAGATTTTGACGCTAGGAGATAATTCATCAGACTAGGTCTACATTTATGTGATCTCAGGAGAAAGATTCATCAGACTAAGATTTTGACGCTAGGAGATAATTCATCAGACTAGGTCTACATTTATGTGATCTCAGGAGAAAGATTCATCAGACTAAGATTTTGACGCTAGGAGATAATTCATCAGACTAGGTCTACATTTATGTGATCTCAGGAGAAAGATTCATCAGACTAAGATTTTGACGCTAGGAGATAATTCATCAGACTAGGTCTACATTTATGTGATCTCAGGAGAAAGATTCATCAGACTAAGATTTTGACGCTAGGAGATAATTCATCAGACTAGGTCTACATTTATGTGATCTCAGGAGAAAGATTCATCAGACTAAGATTTTGACGCTAGGAGATAATTCATCAGACTAGGTCTACATTTATGTGATCTCAGGAGAAAGATTCATCAGACTAAGATTTTGACGCTAGGAGATAATTCATCAGACTAGGTCTACATTTATGTGATCTCAGGAGAAAGATTCATCAGACTAAGATTTTGACGCTAGGAGATAATTCATCAGACTAGGTCTACATTTATGTGATCTCAGGAGAAAGATTCATCAGACTAAGATTTTGACGCTAGGAGATAATTCATCAGACTAGGTCTACATTTATGTGATCTCAGGAGAAAGATTCATCAGACTAAGATTTTGACGCTAGGAGATAATTCATCAGACTAGGTCTACATTTATGTGATCTCAGGAGAAAGATTCATCAGACTAAGATTTTGACGCTAGGAGATAATTCATCAGACTAGGTCTACATTTATGTGATCTCAGGAGAAAGATTCATCAGACTAAGATTTTGACGCTAGGAGATAATTCATCAGACTAGGTCTACATTTATGTGATCTCAGGAGAAAGATTCATCAGACTAAGATTTTGACGCTAGGAGATAATTCATCAGACTAGGTCTACATTTATGTGATCTCAGGAGAAAGATTCATCAGACTAAGATTTTGACGCTAGGAGATAATTCATCAGACTAGGTCTACATTTATGTGATCTCAGGAGAAAGATTCATCAGACTAAGATTTTGACGCTAGGAGATAATTCATCAGACTAGGTCTACATTTATGTGATCTCAGGAGAAAGATTCATCAGACTAAGATTTTGACGCTAGGAGATAATTCATCAGACTAGGTCTACATTTATGTGATCTCAGGAGAAAGATTCATCAGACTAAGATTTTGACGCTAGGAGATAATTCATCAGACTAGGTCTACATTTATGTGATCTCAGGAGAAAGATTCATCAGACTAAGATTTTGACGCTAGGAGATAATTCATCAGACTAGGTCTACATTTATGTGATCTCAGGAGAAAGATTCATCAGACTAAGATTTTGACGCTAGGAGATAATTCATCAGACTAGGTCTACATTTATGTGATCTCAGGAGAAAGATTCATCAGACTAAGATTTTGACGCTAGGAGATAATTCATCAGACTAGGTCTACATTTATGTGATCTCAGGAGAAAGATTCATCAGACTAAGATTTTGACGCTAGGAGATAATTCATCAGACTAGGTCTACATTTATGTGATCTCAGGAGAAAGATTCATCAGACTAAGATTTTGACGCTAGGAGATAATTCATCAGACTAGGTCTACATTTATGTGATCTCAGGAGAAAGATTCATCAGACTAAGATTTTGACGCTAGGAGATAATTCATCAGACTAGGTCTACATTTATGTGATCTCAGGAGAAAGATTCATCAGACTAAGATTTTGACGCTAGGAGATAATTCATCAGACTAGGTCTACATTTATGTGATCTCAGGAGAAAGATTCATCAGACTAAGATTTTGACGCTAGGAGATAATTCATCAGACTAGGTCTACATTTATGTGATCTCAGGAGAAAGATTCATCAGACTAAGATTTTGACGCTAGGAGATAATTCATCAGACTAGGTCTACATTTATGTGATCTCAGGAGAAAGATTCATCAGACTAAGATTTTGACGCTAGGAGATAATTCATCAGACTAGGTCTACATTTATGTGATCTCAGGAGAAAGATTCATCAGACTAAGATTTTGACGCTAGGAGATAATTCATCAGACTAGGTCTACATTTATGTGATCTCAGGAGAAAGATTCATCAGACTAAGATTTTGACGCTAGGAGATAATTCATCAGACTAGGTCTACATTTATGTGATCTCAGGAGAAAGATTCATCAGACTAAGATTTTGACGCTAGGAGATAATTCATCAGACTAGGTCTACATTTATGTGATCTCAGGAGAAAGATTCATCAGACTAAGATTTTGACGCTAGGAGATAATTCATCAGACTAGGTCTAAATTTATGTGATCTCAGGAGGAAGATTCATTAGACTGAGATTTTGATATCTTAGGAGAAATATTCATCAGACTAAGATTTTGACGATAGAAGATAATTCATCAGACTAGGTCTAAATTTATGTGATCTCAGGAGAAAGATTCATTAGACTGAGATTTTGATATCTTAGGAGAAAGATTCATCAGACTAAGATTTTGACGCTAGGAGATAATTCATCAGACTAGGTCTAAATTTATGTGATCTCAGGAGAAAGATTCATCAGACTAAGATTTTGATATCTTAGGAGAAACATTCATCAGACTAAGATTTTGACGCTAGGAGATAATTCATCAGATTAAGTCTAAATTTATGTGATCTCAGGAGAAAGATTCATCAGAATGAGATTTTGATATCTTAGGAGAAAGATTCATCAGAATGAGATTTTGATATCTTAGGAGAAAGATTCATCAGACTAAGATTTTGACGCTATGAGATAATTCATCAGACTAGGTCTATTTTTGTTGTCTTACTTAAAACCGTCCAATTGTTGCTTCCTACTTCTTGTTGTTTTTATCTGAAACCTTCTACTTGTTGTTTTATCCGTAACTTTCCAACTATTGCTTTCAATTTTTCAATTCTTGCCTTCCCCTTTTGTTATCTATCTGGGTCTTTCCGGTTGTTGGCTTTACTTCTTTATTGTTATCTTTTCTAAGTCTTTCCAACTGACATTCTTATTCATTTGAAAAAATTCATCAGACTAAGATGTGTATCATCTTAGGAGAAACAATTCATCAGACTAAGATGTTTTTCTTAGGAGAAAGAATTCATCAGACTAAGAGTTTTCATCTTAGGAGAAACAATTCATCAGACTAAGATTCTTTCATCTTAGAAGAAACAATTCATCAGACTAAGATTTTTCATCTTAGGAGATACAATTCATCAGACTAAGATTTTTCGTCTTAGGAGAGACAATTCATCAAACTAAGATGTTTTCATCTTAGGAGAAACTTTGCACTGCTTTGTTCCTGTTACATACAAAGAAAATTTTTATTAGTTTTTGAAAATGATGGTCAGTTATGACCTTCTTGCTGGGGATGATTTCCTCTCTCCCTTAACACTTTGTGTTATCTTCCTTCTTCCTCAAATGGGTAGCTGACTTCAAAACTATTTCCCTCAACACTCGTGCCGTCTTCCCTCGGATGCTGGGGATAACACTACTGGGGAATTATTTACATACCTGCTGGGGATAAAAATGCGGGAGAAATCTCCTTTCTTCCTTTTTTTTAAACTATTCTCTTCAAAACATTTATTTTCTCTCAACACTGCTGGGGATAACGTTATTGAGGAGAACGTTGCTGGGGGAATTTTATTCCTTCAAAATTGGTGCTTCCTTCTTCTGGAAGCTGCTGGGGATGACACTGGCCTTTGCTTTTTCTGAACACAAGTTTCATCCTTTTGTTTTGTCTGCTGGGGATACATCTTCCTTCATTAAAACTTTTTTTCCTTCTTTCAACAATGCTGGGGATAACACTGGTTTAAAGACTACTTCCACTAAAATTGGTGTTATTTTTTCTTCCCCAAGCGGATACCTGACTTTCAGAAAATTTTCCAAATGAAAGGAAAATTTTCTGCCCCAGTTTGATGATCTTCCTTGTGGCATGCCTTTCCGCAATCAATGCCATTTCCTTTTCCTGCTTTAAATCAAAGAAAATCTGTTAGTTTAAAACACGGTGGTTGGTTGTGATGCTCCTGCTGGGGATGGTTCTCCTCCTCTTTCCCTGCTCTGCGTTTCATTATCAAAACTTGCTGGGGATGTTATTATTTGCTGGGGATGATATTCCTGATGGGGATAGTTTTTCCCTTTCTTGCTTCCCCGCCCTCCTTGATGACTCTTTGTTCATAAGCCTTTCACTGTTGTTTTCCACTGGAATCTTGACCACCCAAATTCCTATGACAGTGACCCTGCTTGAGGATCTTGCATGTTTTACTGATGAACCATTTTCTTCGTTCATCCTTGTCACTAGAAATATCTTTTATGCTGGGGATATCCCCCCTGCTTTTGTGGCATATCTAGGGAACGAGCATTTCCCCGACCTTTGAGTCTCATTGGCCTTGGCCTTGAGGTCATTAACCTTCGCTTTTTGATGGAGGTATCCTTCTTGCCACTGATCCACCCCTTTGTCAATTTCCTCTAACTGGGAAATATCCTTCTGGACACTGGACTTGCGCTTGTTCCCTCCTAACTTATACCACTTGGGTGTATCAATCACATTCCATCTTGCATAATTGGAAAGCTGATGGCAAATTTTGAAGTCATTTCTATCTTGTTCTGACCAAACAGACTCTACTGGGGAATTTTGTTTTATGAAAGGAGAAAGATAAAAGGAAACAAAAATAGAAGATAAAGAAAAAGATGACTCTCTAACAAGAGAAACTATAAAATAAAACCCTATCAAACGCGGATACCGACTCTAATGGTCATGACATGCACATATGGCCTATCGTCCGTCATCAATCGTCTTTCAAGATCTTTGTTTGGTGATTCCCCATCTGATTCTCACCCTTGTTTGACTTGTAGTGCCCTAAGGTTTTCACTGTCAAGCTTCTCTCATTTTGGTTTTTCTCTCAGCTTTCATCGCCTCACAGTGCCTGTGAAGGTTTTCACCTGTAAGACTCTCTCATTTTATTTATATTTTTTTTCAGTTGGGGATTGGGGGTGTTACCACTAAGACTCTCTCATATTTCTTTTCTGTTGGGGATCAGAGTCTTTTCTGCAGGTAATCAGAGTATTATGTTCTGGTAAGACTCTCGCATTTGCCTGACTTGGCATCTTTTGAAGATTGGTCAAAAGGTCTTTCTTTGGACCGTAATGTGGGATTTGGATAGGGCTAGAAAGAAAGGGTACTTGAAGGCTCAAAAACACGTCAATTTGGTTTCAAAATTACAACCTTCGGAACTAGATTTATTTATAATAAACACAACTTTTTCCCCAGTTTCTTTTGGGGATTTTTTATTTTTATTTACACTATGACCGAGTTGTGAAGCACCTACGTATCCTCTTTGAGGAATCAGGTCAAACGTAGTTCCCAATTCCTCGTTTGTTCTAGTTCCCTTTTTAATTTTATATATATATTGTCTTTTCTTTTGTTTTTTTGTTTTTTTTTCTTCTTCTTTTTTTCTTTTTCTTTATCTTCCATGTTTGTGTTTCTACCCTTTGCTACCTATTCCGAAGAAGGGGTATGAAAGAAATCAAATAGCTCAAAAAGGGCTAACGAAGGATAAAATGTTTAGATAGAAGAATAAAATTCCTTCGTCATTCCAATCTTCAAAACATGCCAAGTGCAAACAACGTAATTAGACACTCGCTATATAGTTAAAGTACTGCTGGCAACACTCTCATTTTCATTATTATGAACGACCCCATGTCAATATGGCCAACTTGCCTTTGACGGTTTTCTTTTTACTTTCCCCAGTTTCACATGAATCGGGCTCCAAATGATCTCAACTGTTCTTATTTCCTTTAAGTGCCCCGATCATCTTTCAATTGCTTCATGATTAACTTTTAAGATTAGGTCAAAATTACGTGTGCATGCCATGTCACTAGAGTTGACATAAAAGAACTATAGAAAGGGAAAAGTAAGAGAAAATTACTAAACATAAAAGAAAATAGGATATTGCATTAACCGACGAAACAACAACTCGAACAACAAAACAAACAAACTAAGATGGGGTTACAACCCTTAGAACAAACATAGACAACACTAACATGAGATATTACGACCAAATGGAACAGGGCAAAATCAAAAGATAGAAGGGTTTGATTTACAAGATAATATCCAGATTACAACCCTGAAATAATCTGGACAACAGAAATGACACCAAAATAAACCACCAAAAACTCCACTCTGGTTGACGAAGAAATGGAGAGTCTTCCCAATTACCAAGGACGACATCTTAGCCATTGAGCTTCGCATCAATATTACCAAGGCCGCTATCTGCTTCAACATTTTCAGCTTTAGTTAATACATCCTTAAGAGGATTCCCGTGCTCCTTGTCACCAGGCATTATCCCCACAAAGTGTGCATCATGTCGTGTAGGTAAAGGATTCTGCACGATATTCTAGGTGTCACTGTCGTGGATCACAATCCGGTTTTCCTGGATCTTGTGTTTCCGACTCACCACAAACCAACCACCTCAATTTTCTCAACAATTCAAAACAAAATATGTTAGAATGGACTCAGTCGGTCCTTATTATTAACAACATTTTTTTGTGGACTCAGTCAGTCCTTATTATTATCAAATCGTTTCTTTTTTCATTTCATTTTTTTCTATTTTTTCATTTTTTTCTTTCCTTTTGGGTTGTGGTCGAATCTTATGGAGATTGCCTATGTATCATGACCCCGCATGAATCAGACCTTGCATAGTTCGGGCAGATACACGGTAAATAACAACAAAACATTTTTTTTATGATACAACAAACTTGATAACACAGGTTTACAAGCTGACCATACTTAACAGACTTTGACGAAAAGACAACCTATAGACTCGAAAATCAAACACCACATGATCTAATCAAGAGAAATACAAATTAAAAAATAGACTGGCAGATTCCTTCCTTGTTTGCCAATTTCAACCAAATGGCTATTTCTGCAAATGTGGCCCATTCTCAATTTCACATGAATTTTGAGGCCTGGAAGGATTATTTTACAAACTTGTCCGTTATTTTACGAAAATAGCCTTTCGACAACTGAAAGATACTCTAAGGCTATCTCGGCAAGAACGGTTTAATACACTGCCGAAGCTGGCTCGAATTATTTTGACCAAAAATTCAAACGACATTCACTTGCCGACTCACTTTTTTTTTCTTGTTTTTTTTTCAATTTAAAATAAAAGACCCAATTTCGCAAACACGGCCTTCCAGCGCTTCGGGGACGAAGATTTTAAGGTTGTGTGGGTCAACCAGCCAAAATCTACAAAATGACCCAAAAGTGGCTGTTTATGCAAAGTCAGCCTTTCGGCGTCCCTTTCGGGAACATTCGGCTATTTTTAACAAACAACATCACCTAATTTATTCAAGACTCTTTTTCTTGTTTTCTAAATTAAAATAAATGACTCGGTATTGCATACACGACCTTTTAGCGCCTCGGGGACGAAGATTTTAAGGCTTTGAGGGTCAAAAATCAAAACCTGACCCAAAGCGGTCATTCATGCAAAGTTAGCCTTCCGGCGTCCCTTTCAGCAACATTCGGTTATATTTAATAAGGACGACATTACCCGACTTATTAATAACAAAAATTATAATTTGACATTTTTTGGCTATTTTTGCAATAGGGGAGGTTTGACCCGATGAGGGTTGCCGGCGTATCTCACATCCGGTGAGAATCAAACCAGCGTAGTTCTGGCGATTGGATACGGGTGAGAACAACTAATTTAGAAAAACATATATTTTTTTGTTTTTTTATTGAAAATGGATGAAACATGCAAAATCTTTTTGAATTTTCTTTTTTTTTTTATTTTTTTTTATATTTTGATTTATGGAAAATGATGACAAAGTACAAAATCTTTTTGAATTTTCATTCTTCTTTTTTGATTTTCAAAATGTGGCATGGGGGACATAGGGTATTCCAAGACTTCTTGGATTCCACAAATGTTCTCCATGTGCTTTTCCCAAAAATAAAGCGTGGGGGACATGGTGGAATTCCAAGACTTCTTGGATTCCACAATGTTCCCCATGTGCGCTTGTCACAAAATGAAGCATGGGGGGCATAGGTGGATTCCAAGACATCTTGGATTTCACAAATGTTCCTCATGCTTTTGATAAAAAAATGAAGTATGGGGGACATGGGGGAATTCCAAGACTTCTTGGATTCCACAATGTTCCCCATGTGCGCCTGTCCCAAAATGAAGCATGGGGGACATAAGGGGATTCCAAGACATCTTGGATTCCACAAATGTTCCTCATGCTTTTGATTAAAAAATAAAGCATGGGGGACATGGGGGAATTCCAAGACTTCTTGGAATCCATAAATGTTCCTCATGTGCTTTTTCCAAAAATGAAGCGTGGGGGACATGGGGGAATTCCAAGACTTCTTGGATTCCATAATGTTCCCCATGTGCGCTTGTCCCCAAAAGAAGCATGGGGGACATAGGGGGATTCCAAGACATCTTGGATTCCACAAATGTTCCTCATGCTTTTGATTAAAAAATAAAGCATGTGGGACATGGGGGAATTCCAAGACTTCTTGGATTCCACAAATGTTCCCCATGTGCTTTTCCCAAAAATGGAGCATGGGGACATGAGGGATTCCAAGACTTCTTGGATTCCACAATTGTTCCCCATGCTTTTGATTAAAATAATGTCATGCTTATCTAAAAAAATCGTGCAGCCTTCTTATTTAACGTGATTAGCATGACCAGGCGTGCCATTTGTCCTTAACTATCATTGGTCCGCCAAATGACCCTTTTACCCTTGAATAAATGCAATATGTAACACATAGGATGCATAAAGATGGTCTTTTTCATTTCAGGTTACCAATCCTAGACGGACCCAACCCCTGTGTTGAGTCCCCTAAGTCAAATGCAACATGATGCAAATAAGCGTTCCTACTAGGGATCCGGCATGAAGTCAAGTTATTCTAGGTTAAAAACCTAGGTATGTGTTCTAGACAGTATACCCGAGCGGACAACTCGAGTCGGGGAGGGGGCTACATACCGGGGACCCGCGAGATCGTCTGGCTTTGTAACTTGTCCGAGCCCTTTTCTTATTTCAAGGTATGACACTAACAGAATAGGGAGTCTCAACCAGTGAGCACATCCCCGTAGGTGAGAAGAGAAAAGGTTTTGGCACAGTTTATATATACAGTTCAAATAATATCAAAGCGGTAAAAATAACACTTAGCACATTAAGCACAGATCATATGAAAATATCAGATACTAAAGCCAAAATACAACAATGTATCATAAGCTCGAATTTCTAACCCTGAACCAGTGGTTCTGGGTCATACTATCCCAAGCAGAGTCGCCAGAGCTGTCACACTTCCTTCTTCCGCTATCGCACCCCGCGAAGGTTGTGGTAAATGGAGTTTTTCCAATTAAAAGACAATTGAAACGGGATTCGTTTATTAAGAGATTCAGAGTCGCCACTTGGGAGATTTATAGTGTCCCCAGTCACCGGTTGAATCACGAATCGAGGAAAGGTTTGACTCTATTTAACAGTCCGCGAACCAGAAATCCGGATAAGGAATTCTGTTAACCCGGGAGAAGGTGTTAGGCATTCCCGAGTTCCGTGGTTCTAGCATGGTCGCTCAACTGTCGTACTTGGCTTATTTATCTGATTTTAACAATTATGAACTTGTGTGCAAATTTTAACTTTTAGCCGCTTTTATTATTATTATTTTTTAAAAGACTTGCAACGTCGTGAAAACGGGTCTCGAACCACGTCACATCAATGCACCCGTGGTTATTGACACGTTCCAACTTTGTTGAGATTTGGATTTGGGTCACATAAATGCGCAACCGAATTTAAGAAAAGTAATTTATTAAAGGCTCACCTAGAGCAACTAGCGTACCATTATTTTGGGTAAGGCCGTGAAATTTTGCTAAACGGTCCATCCCGAAATCTAGGTAAAAATGCGTATAGAGGGCCCCGCAGTTTAGGTATTTTGTTTGTTGAGGCTCGTCTCATTCATTATTTTTAAAAGAATTACAACGTCAAGGAAATGCATCTCGAACCACGTCACAATCAATTTACCCGTGATTATCGACACGTTTCGACTTCGTTGAGATTTGGATTTGGGTCACATAAATGTGCACCCGAGTTTAGGGAGATAACATTATTAAATACACGCCTAAAGAGTCTAACGCATTGTTATTTTGGGAAGGCCGTGAAATTCGCTAAACGGACCATCCTGAAGTCTAAGTATTTTTAATATATACATTTATGAGGGTCCCGCAGTTTGTGCGTTTCATTTGACGAGGCTCGTCTCATTTTATTATTTAAAAGGCAAATCTAAGGCAACTACAATTTTCTACTTTGCGAGGTCATGGAAAATTCAACTGATGGCACACCTCGATTTTTAAAGGATTAAAATTAATTAAGTGGAGGACACGGGTTGTTGATTGAACTTATTTGATGAAAAGAGTATTTTCGAGGAATTAAAATTACTACTATAATTTTCAGAATATGTATAAGCAACTATTAAGATAAACTAAAATAATTAAAATCTTTTAGAATGTGTATAAACACCTATTGTGACAAATATTCGGATAAAAAAAATCTAAACATGAGGAAACAAAATGCCAAATAACTACTTAAAGTAACGAAATAAAGGAAAAGACATTCACGGTCAAATTTCAATACCATACAGAGTCAGCAAGAAATAGCAATTCACAAATATCATGTATATATGTCTCGCTCAATTACATACGATCCACATAAACTAGTATTGTATTTCAAAATAACATGTACATATTACCAAAAGAAAATACGAAGGACATGGGGCAGAGGTGACCTACTTGTGATTAACGTCTGATGCGTTGGAACTGCGATGAAACCTCGGACAATAACCTCGATGTACCGGACCTCGACGAACAACAACGACCTCAACGGATAAAAGAAAACTCGAACCAAGACTATCAGCGACCCGAGATGTTGGCTGCTACTGGTTTTTACGACGCAGTAGACTAGTACGAGAAGATGAAGCAGAAAGGGTGGTTTGGACGTGAGGAAGAAGCAGGCTGCTGGTTCTTCAGACTGAAGGAGAAACTGGGGCGACGAAGCAGGTGGTCGACGAAGGCTGACTGGCCGACGTGCTTGAGATGAACGCAGCAGCAGCTGCTCGGCGGGCTGCTAGTTCGTGGTGTTTGGTCGCTGGGTTTGTTTGGTGAGGGACTGGCATGAAGGATGGTTGACTGGTTGATGTTGGTTGGCTGTGTGTCGTGAGGAAGCTGGCTGGTTATGGCGACGTGGGTGGTCGACGGTGCTGGTGGTCGACGAGCTGGGGATGACGACAAAGAAGAAGAAGCAACGATGGTGGAGGGTGGTTTGTGGCTGGACGTTGCAGGTGGTGGAGGGTGGTTTAGGGTTTTTGTTGTTGTTGTTGTTGTTTTTGGAGAAGATGACCAATATCTCCAAAACGTGAGCCCCCCCTCTGTCAACGTAATCCCCTCTTCTGTTTCATCCCCCTCCCATATGTAGTGTAATGTGTTGTGTGTATATTGTGTATTGTGTTCCCCCCCCCCCCCTTTATATCTGTCCGTGTAGTCTTTTAAAAATAATGAGAGAATCTATTTTTCTTTTTTCCAAAATCTGCCCATCCGTGTTTAAGGGGGTGCCAAACGTGGGTGAGCGGTTCAAGGTGTGAATTGTGTTCCAAAATTGTGTGTCCCCAAGTCTTGTGTTGTGTGCATGCTCCCCATGTGTGGTGGACACAAATTATTATGGGTTAGGTCCGAAAATTAGGCCTAAAAATGGGTCGTTTGAACCCGAATATTATTCTTTGCCCGGAACCGAGAATAAAAATACGATATTATTTAATTAATCCTACGTAAACAAAATAATTATAAAAAATAAGACTAACAATTAAAAAAAACTATGTTTTTGTAATTTTCATTTTTATATAAAGATAAAAATATAAAGTACTATTTTCTATTTTTTAAAGATTAAAATGGCTACAAAACATTAATAAAACTAATTTTTTTGTAATTTTTGAAATTATATAAAGATTAAAAATAAGGGGATGTTTTTGTATTTTTCAAGTTTATGAGAAATACATAAACTAAAATTTATATATCTTTTTTTTTTCGTTTTTGTGATGAAAATAAAGGGAAAGAGTCAAAATTAGCTGAGATAGCTATATTAGGCCTAAACTAAATATTTACGCTAAAAATGTGAAAATTCTTGGGAGGGTCAAAAATCACATGTCTACAAAGGGGATTCATAGGCGGCGGTTGAGGAGAAATGAGGTACGGTTTAGGATCGTTTGGATTAAAAAAGGTAAGAAGTAACGATCGCCGTTGATCTAAATGATCAACGACCGGGATTTAAAAGGGGTTATGGGCTGGGTCGGTTGAATAGGTGCTGGGTTGGGTTAGAGTGGTAATTGGGCTAGGTAATTTGAGCCCAATTTTGGGGCTTAGTTGGGTTGAATTGAGGCGCCAAATTGGCTGAAATTGAAATACAATTGAGGCTAGATTCTAAATAGCCACTTTTCCCATTTTGTTTTTTTATAAAAATAGCAGTAACGATTTTAAAAGCAAATTAAAAGTACTGGATAAACAAATATTATATAAATATTAATTTAAAAATGATGAAGTTAAGTTTATAATTATAAAATGCTATCAATTACAAAATAGGCTATAATTGCGATTATATGCAATTTAACTTTAAAAATACCAAATAAAATCGTAAAAATATGCAACAAAATCACCTTAATTACATTTTGATATAAATATGAGTATAAAATAAGCTATTCCCCTAAAATGATGATTTTTGGAAAATAATTACTGGATTTTGTTGTACTAAAATAAGCAATCAATTGGTTTTAAAATTAAAAGAAATGCCAAAACCTTTGGATGTGCTTAAATATGCACATATATGCTATTCTGGAAATATTTTGGGTATAAAAATTTAGGGAAAAAATTGGGTATCAATAGATGCCCCTTCAGTATTCAAGGTCGATTGAAGAGAAGCCTAAAAAAACTTGTTGAGCCTTCTCTAGGTAGCGTATAGATGTTGCCTCATTAAAAATCTTGCCGGTAAAACCCTTCTTGGGATAAAAACCTGATCGAAGGAAAAGAGTGCAATGCCTGCTCGTGAAACTCAAGGACTTTGAGCGTTCAGTAGCATTGATACATTCCAATTTCTTGGAAGTTGTTCGCCTTAGATGGTGCCAAGTTTGTAGGACCCTTTGCCAACTATCCAAGGACGGGGTACGGTCCATCCCAGTTCTGACCTAGCTTTCCTTCATTAGGATTTTGAGTATTCAAGGTGACCTTCCTTAGGACTAAGTCCCTGATCCCAAAATGTCGGAGATTTGTTCTTCTGTTGTAGTATCTTTTGATCCTCTATTTTTTGCGGCTATTCGGACCAGCGAGGCTTCTCGCTTTTCATCCAATAGTTCGAGAGCAGTAGCCATGGCCTCATTATTCGAGCTCTCGGTGGTGTGTCTGACTCTAGTGGTAGGTTCTCCGACCTCGACCGGTATCAGAGCCTCGGCACTGTATACCAGGGAGAAAGGTGTTTCATCCGTGCTTGATATTGGAGTTGTTCGATATGCTGAGAGTACTTCGAGTAATATTTCTCTCCATCTTCCCATTGTGTTTTCTAATTTCTTCTTTAAGTTTTGAATGGTGGTTTTGTTTGTAGACTCAGCTTGGCCGTTTGTGCACGGGCGGTAGGGTGTTGACAGGATCCTTTTGATCTTGTGATCTTCGATAAACTGAGTTACTTTGCTTTCGCTGAATTGCTTCTTGTTATCACACATTATCTCAGAAGGAAGTCTGAATTGACATATGATATGGTCCCAAATAAAATTAATGACTTCTTTTTCCCTTATTTTTTCGAAAAAATGCGCTTCAACCCATTTCGAGAAGTATTCAGTCATAAATAAAATAAATCTAGCTTTACCTGGTGCTGTGGTAGAGGTATCATGATGTCCATCCCCCATTTCATGAACTGCCATGGCGACAAAACTGAATGAAGTTGTTTATCGGGTTGGTGAATCATTGGGGAGAATATTTGGCATTTGTCGCATTTGTGGACGAACTCTTTAGTGTCCTTTCCATGATGTCCCAAAAGTAACCTGCCCTGATTATTTTTCAAATTAAGGAATCGGCACCGGAATGATTTCTGTAGGTGCCCTAGTAGATCGCTCGGAGCACATCGTATGTGTCTCCCGGCCCAAGACATACTGCTAGAGGTCCATCAAAAGTTATTCTGTAAAGATTTCTGCTTTCATCGAGCGAGAATCAGGATACTTTGGTTCGTAGGGCCCTCGACTCTTTTGGGTCTGCGGGTAGCTTCCGGCTCTCCAGATAATCAATATATTTATTTCGCCAATACCACGTTAGTCTAGCAGAGTTGATCTTGGCGTGGCCTTCCTCGATCACTGATTTGGACAGTTGAACAACAGATCTGGTGAGTATGTCATCTTCCTCGATAGACGATCCCAGGTTTGCGAGTGCATTGACTTTGTTATTGTCCCTTTGGTGTATATGGACCAGGGTCCATTCTTTGAAGTGGTGCAATGTGATTTGAATTTTTTCTATGTATCTTTGCATCTTGTCTTCCAGAACCTTGAAGCTCCCATTTACCGGATTCACCACCAGGAGGGAATTGCATTTTGCTTCAATAACCTCGGCTCGTAGGCCTTAGGCCTAATTCCAGACATGGAATCATAGCCTCATACAAGGCTTCATTGTTAGTTAACCTTATTGTTTTAATAGATTGTCTAATCACACCGCCCGTGGGTGGCTTTAGGACTACGCCGAGCCCAGATCCTCTTACATTCGAG
>MU718459.1:0-17425 GCA_026770625.1 Nicotiana glauca
TCGCAAGTCTTTTCAAATAAATAATAATAAAAGAAGTTTATAAATAAAAGCATATAAATTAGCATGTAATAAAATTAGATAAAATCAAAATACAACAGTTGAGCGACCGTGCTAGAACCACAGAATTCGGGAGTGTCTAACACCTTCTCCCGGATTAACAGAATTCCTTACCCGGATTTCTAGTTCGCAGACTGTAACAGAGTCAAACTTTCCTCNGGGTGTAAGCCCTAAAAAAGAGGTGTGACAATGGGTTCGCACATCCAAACCACTGGCCGTACTAACGCTGAAAAGCGATCAAGAATCCTTAACCAGGATTCAAAGACTTTTTCACAAAAACACCGATTTCAGGTGACACTGATGGCAATACCGACTTACTTTAAACATCGAGACTCCTTTCCCGCTCATTCGAGCTCGTGACATCCTTGTCAGCTCCGAACTGCAACCTTGACCCTTACTTCAAACTCCATATCACTTACTGCACCCAATATGCCAATATACTGTAGGACACGACTCTTCATCATAATTCCAGAATCGCTAATAAATTAATACTTCATCATATCAAAGATTTTCACTGAACTCACTTCAGGAGAACCATAGTAACATACAGGTGAATCCTCATAATCGTAGAACATCAAAATCCTTAAGTGGTGGTCTAATCCACCACACCCCTTTCGGGATCCGCCCACACATAACGGGCCGCAACAATAGAATACTATTGAATAACATCAATTACGGCGGCCGACAGGCCTCACACGTACTGCCAGAAATCACACTCATAACTTGATCACGCTGAGGGAACTGATCTCCACCACCAATATGCCAACTCAATTATGGCTAACCAATCTATCTTCTTCTGATTTACCCTGATTGCCTTAGAAGCAATAACAAATCCATTCACCACATAGCACACTTCATTCGCACTCATTCTGAGTGACCTTAAATCACGAGGCCATGTTGTCTTAAATCCCACGAATCATTTTGTATTTCCCAAATGCTACACTACAAGTCAAGACATAATAGAACATTCTGTCCTCTTCTCATAAGCTGCTACCACGCCTGAATCTAGCCGTACCTATAGGCTCGAAATCATTAGGCACCACACTTTACCCCCTTGAATCCACTAGGACCATTACTGAGAGCCACCCGCTCTGACTTGGCCCCAAACATGAACAACTCCATGAATCTTATAACACATGAATACCCCCTCGTCGAGGCACCCGACGGAAATCACTTCCTTTGAAACCTGCATTTATACAAGGCATAATTCCTGAATCCTTTTCCAAGTCTGAACATGAGCCCATAAGGCCAACGATAGCCCACCTTTAATAATTCCTTTGCTCAAATTACCACTTATGGTCTTTTCCCATAGCTAAAATAGCCCATCAATAAGCTAATAACCAGAAACCTCACAAGTAGTTAACTATGCAACCCAATCATAGGTGGTGGGACTCTCCCACTTAGCTTGAAGTCACTATTACACAACTCTGGAACTTATCAGAATTCCTTATCTCTTATTGACATAACCTTGTGCAATCAACTACCTAAATTCTCAGATTCGTTTTGTAAAACCCCTTTTTTATACTTTGAATCATCAACCACATTCGCACGACCGATCCCTTCGCTGTATAACCAATAGAATTCTTCGCAGAAGCCTCGCCAATCACGCGACTGATAAACTGCTCAAAGAAAAACCCACATATGTAAATCACTCCCCGACATCTCCCAACGCTGCTGCATGGGGTACAATCACTACTACATCAATAACCCATCCTGAGTCTGAGCTCTCTCTCTAGCTGCACGAGTCCATTCACCCCTCGTGGACATCAATTAAATTTGCGGCAACATCCTCCCAATTCAAAGTTATGCTGCATCCTTCTTTCTTTTAAGCAGCTCCTTTTCGTTACATCAAATCTCCTGCCGCATAATACACCATACTTCAAATTAGATCCGTAGACCCCAATCACCAATCACTAAAATTCTCAAATCGACCCAAACTCTCCTTAAGGCGCGTAATCATCTTACCACCAAGCCCCTATGTAGCTCTGCTACTCTCCCACTTTAGGCAAACTCGCTTCTTTAATCAACTACTCGACTTGCGCTTCTTATACCTTGCCTTATAGAAGTTTTAAACACCGCCTGACACCTCCCACATGTCTTTCCTCATTCTTTGCTGCTCAGCTGCTGCCTTAATAAAATCTATCTTCGGGGCACTTGAACCCACAATTGCTGCTAATTTTACACCTTTTGGGAAGATCATCTTTCTCATACTACCAACATTAGAAACACTAATTCAAACCTGAACTACCGCACCCTGTGATATCTGACAGCCGCATTTCCGATACTATTTCAAAATAGCTTGCTCCAAAGGCTAATTGTAGAAGATCGCAACAACGACGAACTTAGTGCATTTAATTAGGACAGCGACATCCCCTAATAGAAAAAAGCTCCACCATTCTCGCAGTACCAAGTCTCATTACTCTACCATCCTACATCTGCGCATTCTTAGCCCGATTGCCTTTCCCCTTACGAAAATAAAATACTGAATCTCTCGATTATGCACTGAGTAGACCTCCCTTCAAGTTATTCACTACCTCGACACATAGGCAAACGTCCTACCATATTAAAACACTACAGAACAACTGTTCATAAGCATCATGGTAACTTGTACCTCACCTCAGAGCTCTCAGAAGTATCGCTACTGGGTTGAAACAATAAAATATCCTTCTACAAAGCGACAATAATAATCCAATCTGCTATACCGGGAGAAACATCCTGTATCGCATCTATAGTACCATTACAGTTCTTCAATTCTCGGTTTATTACAAGCGATTCACGTTGCGTAAGATTGAGTAGGAAGGAAACAAAGGCATAAGCCTAACAGGAATCAAATCGCACGATAAGGAATAAAAAAGGGAAGTACTCTAACAGCCCTACATCCTCCCGAGGATAAGTGCAGACGTCTTCGTACCGATCTGCGAGACTCTACTAGACAAGCTCATGACTCGTGAGACCCTAGGAACCTAGTGCTCTAATACCATGTTTTCACGACCCAAAATCCACAAAGGGTCGCGATGGCGCCGGACACTGCTGTAAGGAAAGCCAACAAATTACTTGATGAAGTTCTCATTCTTAACAATATTGAAAACTAATATTTTCCTCCAATTTTTCATAAATAAAAAGGTAACTGCTTCAATTCAAATTAAATAATAAGAAATTAATACAAAACATTTCAAAACCATCACAGAACCCGGTGTCACAAGTGCATGAGCGTCTACTAAGGAGGAAATAAAATACAATATCCGTCCAGAATACAATGGACAGAAAGTAAATACAAAATACTGGAAGGGACTATACTAGCTGCGAGCGACCTCGAATAATGCAACTCACCTAGTCCCCGAATCATCCGTGCTGCTACGCCCAGTAGGCCACTAGAGTTACATATACCTGTGCAATAAAAATGCACAGAAGTGTAGTATGAATACAAAAACAACGTGTACTTAATGACTATCCCGTATAATCTCGAAGAAGTGGAGACGAGTTGGTCGACTTCGGCACTTACTAGTTGTCCAATAATAATATGGTGAAGATGTGAGGAAAACATGGATTTATCTAGCAATTTTAATTCATAGAGAAAGAAAACAGATAACACCTTCTCAAATAATAAGGAAATTTTAAGATTTACTTTTCATTATCTTTATTAGTTTATAGCCGGCCATAAAGGCAATATCAACTCCAATAAGTTTCAGGATAATCAATACAAGCATGCGCATATTATGCCAAGGCGATGGCCCGATCCAACAAAAATAAACTATACACTTGCTGAGGGTCGACGGCGCACCTATAGATGCGTATATTTAATCTACCAAGGCGTTCTGCCCGTTCCAAAAATAAACACACACAAACAGTCAGTCAATTAAGAAGTCAACATGGAGCAATTATCCAAAAAAGGCCAATTCTCTTTAATAATTTAGGAAAATGAAGTTTAAACCCTTTTAGAAATTCGTTTACTAATTCGATGTGATTTAAGAAGTACAGGCTGTCAATAAGATTGCAATTATTCCAAGTATAGCATGCCTTTGGGTCCTAGACTACCCGGACAATAGCATAATAGTTGCTACGCACGGACTCTCATCACCCCGTGCGTACGTAGCCCCCACAAATAGGAACACATAACTAATTAACTCACCTATGGGGACAATTCCCTCTTACAAGGTTAGAAAAGAGACTCACCTCGCTCCGAAGATCCATAACCGGCATCTCACGCCCTTCCGAAGACTTGAATCGATACACAATGCTCCAAAACTAGCCAATAATTATGTAAACCCATTAATATATGCTAGGGTACTCATTATAATCCAATTTATAACAATTCCTAACCCCGATCGAAAAGTTAACCAAAACGTCCTCAGGCCCACGTGCCCGGAATCCAAAATTTCTCGAAGATAAAGTTTACCCATAGCCTCACAAATTCCAAGAATACAAATTTTCTAGGTTTTCCCTCAAACCCCAAGTTTTTTACAAATTTCATGCTCAAATCCAAACATAGGTGATGTATTTAACTCAAAATAGGTGGGGATGACTTACCTTGATGTTGATGATGAAAATCCCCTCTTGAAGCTCCACAAAATCGCCCATGCCAAGAGAAAAATGGGAGAAGAATGGCAAATTCCTGAATTTAAAACAACCATTCTACCTTCAGCAATTTTCGCACCTGCAGTCCTATGACCGCTTCTGCGGTTCCGCAGGTGCGATCCAAATACCACTTCTGTGGTATCCCCACCACTCCAATTTCGCTTCTGCGACCAGCCTTCCGCAGATGCGGTACCGCTTCTCCGAAACCCTGACCGCATTTGCGGTCCACTCCAAGCTGCCCTTCTTCCGCTTCTGTGACCAAACTTCCGCAGGTGCGGTCCTGCTTCTGCAGAACCTTGACCACATCTGCGGTCTACGAGCCCCTGACCAAAATCCGCTTCTGAGCTCCTCCTTCCGCAGGTGCAGTGTCACGACCCCAAATCCCGGTTGTGACGGCGCCCAACACACTGC
Organism: Nicotiana glauca; assembly: GCA_026770625.1. Taxonomy (NCBI): domain Eukaryota; kingdom Viridiplantae; phylum Streptophyta; class Magnoliopsida; order Solanales; family Solanaceae; genus Nicotiana; species Nicotiana glauca. Next base: position 5,044 of record MU718459.1, read on the forward strand.
TAGGCAAGCCCGACCAATTTACCAACCTTAACCCTTTTTATGTAATTCATGATTCAATTAATACAATTAATTGCTAAGTCACAACTCTGAAAATATGAAATGTAGTTAAACATGCGAAAAACCCAAGTGGAAATACTACTACACAGCTCAATCGATCAAGTGTCACAAGTCTGAGCCTCTAATACACGAGTGTCAACCTACTACATATTTTTCTAAAGAAAATGCGGAATAAAACAATAGGATAGATGGGAAGATCAGGACTGTGAACGCCATTCATCTACCTTAATGCTCCCGGATACGATGCTCGACAGAGATAGTCTCACTCAGCCTCAGTAGGTACACCTGTATCTTCACACGAGGTGCAGGGAGTATAGTGAGTACTTCCAACCTAGAGAGTAATAAACATAAATAAAGGCTGAGAGTAAGAAATCCTAAATAGGCACAAGATAAACTATAATCACAACAGTTCACCAGGTAACATCAATTAAAATAACCAACGAAAATAATAATGCTGCAACAGAGAAATAAATAATGACAGTCAAATATGCAATGCAGCACATAAATCGGTACTTTCTAGTACCCACTTCGGCGTGCAGCCCGAGCCATCCATTTATTTATCATTGACGACGCTCACTAGGGGTGTGTACAGACTCCGGAGGGGCTTCTACAGCCCAAGCGCAATATCAAGCCCTCTCGTGACATTAAATCTAGGCCCTCAGCCTTATATCAATATCATTATAATACCGTTGTGGCGCGCAGCCCGATCCCATAAATATAACATCGCCGCGGCGCGCTGCCCGATCCCATAATCAGTCCAAAATCACATAAGCCTCTCGGCACAATAGCAAATAAATTATTCAGCCCAAACTTCATTAGAAATATTATTTAAGTCCCAAATTTTGAGAAAAGTGGCTGAGTTTGCAAAACAGTATTAAATTCTAGGATTGAGTTCAATTTTTCTGTACACATGGTAAGAAACCAGTAAAACAATCCCTGAAGGATTCAAACAGTTAGCACGAAGCCCAATTATGATAATTAATCCATTTATTAGGATGTCAATTCAACTCCAAGCAATTAGGTAGTGTTTTCATTAAGCGGGACGGACCAAGTCACAATCTCCAATGGTGATCTACCCCACGTTCGTTATCCGGCGTGCAAGTTACCTCAATATAGCACTATGATGTGCAAATTCGGGGTTTCAAACCCTTAACACAGCATTTACATCTATTACTAACCTCAAACCAGCTATTTCTTTAATTTGCGACGCCTTTGCCCTTCGAATCGATCTCCACGTGCGTCGAATCTATCAAAATCAGAACGAATATGTCACAATGCGTTATGGGAACAAAGACCATTCAAAAGAATAAAAAAAATATCAAAATTCTCGAAATTAGCAAAAACCTGAGCCCCGGGCCCACGTCCCGAAATTCAGAAATTTTTACATCAACGTGTTTCTTATCTCCCCACGAGTCTAACCATACCAAATTTAACAATTTCCCATATCGTTTCGACCTTCAAATCCTCAATTATATCCGAGAGGGTTTCTAAGTTTTTCTCCCTTAAATTCACGGATTAACGATAAAACTTGCAATAGATTCGAGTAATATAACCAAAATTAAGTTAAGAACACTTACCCCATTGTTCTCTATGAAAATCTGTCAAAAATCGCCCTATTCGAGCTCCAAATCGCAAAAATGGAAAATGGGTTCGAAGTCTCATTTCCAAAACTTAACATTCTGTCCGGCACTGTTCACGTCACCGTTTTATGTCACTGTTCACGGGCACTATTCACTGGCACTGTTCATGGGGTACTATTTCTGCAATTTTCTGCATTTTTCCTAAGTCCGAAATCACTCCGAGACACCTCCGAAACACTCTCGAGCCCTCGAGGCTCCTAACCAAACACATACACAAACTCAACAACATCCTACGAACTTAACCGTGCGATCAAATCACCAAAATAGCATCATATACCACGAATTAAGCTTTAAAATCCAAGAATTCTTTCAAATTTCATAAAATATCAAATTTTCCATTTTGAGTCTGAAACACGTCAAACGATGTCCGTTTTCAACCAAACTTTACATAAAGTTCTTAAACCATATATAAGACCTGTACCGGGCGCCGGAACCAAAATACGGGCCCAATACCATCACTTTCTAATCAAATTTCATTTCCATTTTCCTTAAATATCTTAAGAAAGTAATTTTACTCAAAAATTCATTTCTCAGGCCTGGGACCTCGGAATTCGATGATTTTTGTTCCTATGAGTTACAAATAATAATACGGACATAGCCCTTTAATAAAAACTCAATTTGGAGCTCGTTCGCTCAATGAGATATCCATTTCGCTCGTTAAACAATTAACACATGTTTCGCGTCAAAAACTCAATCGCGACTTGATGAAATTAAACTAAACTTTCCAGATCAGTCCTATAATTCATTATCAAAATTCCAAAAGTCTCGAAATCAAATTTCGATCTCTAGAACTAAAAATGGACCTTTGGATCATTACATGCTTATGCTCAAAACGGCAAAAATCTTCTAAAAACTCTTCCAAAACTTATCCGAGCCTCATAGGACCCCGACCAAACATGCCAACATAATTCATAACATCATTCAAACCTGTTCCAATCATCAAAATACCTCAAACAACATCAAATTACCCAAAACTCATCGAATTCAAGCCTAAGTTTCTAAAAACTTCCGAAATACACTTTCGATCAAAAACCCAACCAAACGATGTCCGAATGACCTAAATTTTGCACACACATCCCAAATGACACAATAAAGCTACAACAACTCTCGGAATTTCATTCTGACTCCCGGATCAAAATCTCACCTATCAACCGGAAATCACCAAAATACTAACTTCGCCAATTCAAGCCTAATTCTACACCAGACCTCCAAAACCACTTTCGATCACACTCCAAAGTCACAAATCATCTCCCGAAGCTAACCGAACCATCGGAATTCACATCCGAGCCATCTAACTCATAAGTCAACATTCGGTTGACTTTTCCAACTTAAGCCTTCTTAAAAGAGACTAAGTGTCTCATTTCTTATCAAAACCATTCCAAATCAACCTGATTACACAAGATACGGATAATGAAGCATAAAGAAGCTGAAAATGGGGGAAATGGGGCGGTAACTCATGAGAAGACGGGTTGGGTCGTCACATCCTCCCCAACTTAAACAAACGCTCGTCCTCGAGCGTACCCAGAGTTGTCCTAGAAGCCAACCAAAAGCTGAATGACCTTATCAAGCATAAACCCGGGGGTGATCCTACGTCACCCTATCTCACATAGGTCCGATAACACGTTTTAACTAAAATCATACAATCCAGTCTAGCCCATAAATCATAGAACCACATTTCACTTTTCGGAATCATACACAAGATCAGAACCTCACACCTATATTCAAACTAAGTCTGAACCAACTGTAATAGACCATGCCTGCAACCTCGGGTGCAATTATATGATATACCAATAACTTAAACACATGTAGCGATAACTTCCATTCACAGCAGCTGCCCACAATAACAAAATACCGATAAAAATCTCTTATTAGCCAAGGTCTCATTCCAACACTTTCATATACTGCCAACGGTAATTGAAACACGCAATAAACCATAATCATTGCTCAGATCAACCATTCATGAGGCCATTTCTCCTCTGGCAGCTACCATAACAAATTTTTGAACCGAACCTCGATATTTACCCATCAAACATGCTGAAATCAAATCTGTTCCTATTCATTAATGACCCCAACGATCACTTCAAACCCAACACACCACTCTGGTGATATGACACATCAATACAGGCCTAAACCACAACTTGCATAATACGCGCACCAATAAGAAACGGTCCGAACATACTCGTATCATGAAAATGACTCAACTGAGAGAGTTGTACCTCAAACTCACCAGTACTGCCACAACACAAGGCTGAGACCCTGTCTCACATCCAAAATCTAACATACTAGCAAACAAAGATCCACTCGAGCCTCCAAATCCTGATTGCCGCTAAACGGTGCTGATACCCACGATCCACAACCACAACCTAGCCTGTACATGAGAACTCCCAGTCTCTAACTCCATATGGAACACAAATCATCATACCCGATCCCAGTTTCCACCATGCGAATACATGCACACATTTAATACCCAATCATCCCACGATAAATACTCTAAAATTTCCATGTGCCATACAAGCAACTCGAATATCAATAGTCGATCCAGCCTTAAAGTGCCGCAATACCATTGAAATGCCATCAACTTAATCACATTGGCCTTTTTCTGAGACATATACCCTCTACAAATCACTATGATTAGAAATACAATTTCCTTAATCATCTGAAGATCATTCACCCTAATCATCTGAAGCTCATTTCTCTAATCACCTAAAGCTTCCTGTACCACCTAAGAATGTTATGAATTTCCATTCAGAGCTGAATCGTAACATTACACACGCAAATCTCAATCCTTCACAACATATCACATATACCATATCATCCTAAGGTAACATGAGGACTTCACCTCCATTCCGAACCATGAACGTTTTACGTACTCAACTAGTCAAGAACTTCCATTTATCTCATCTAGAAGAAAAATCATTACACATCCCATGCTCTGCATGACATGCATAGGTCTTGTTCAAATTCTTACAATACCGACACGACGGATGAGATCTGTATAAATTCATAACACTACTGAATCAATAATTCATTGGGTCTATACTTCTGGCAAGAACTATCACCTTATTCTGAACCAAACAATGGTCTTACCCCTTTAATTTACTTCATATGCTCAGATTGCACTGAGCTCGAATTCAATGATCTCATCTCACCCAGTGCGAACTGCTCAGGCAATAAGCCACCCCAGACATAATCAAAAGCCGCATATGATTCCCCAATATGCCAATAGGCTACCAATTCGAACGTGATACAAAAAAAAAGAACTCTGGAAGGAATTACCAATCTCACGCACTAATACAGACTTTCCTTAGAAAACTTGAAGCAAGGCATACAAAATAGCATATAGAAAACTATACTCAACATCACAATATTGCGGCATGCAACCCGATCCAGATAACATACCCATGGCAACGTGCCACCCGATCCACACATAGATCTCACATAAAGAGAGGCACATCGAGCCAAATTTGCTCATTACAACAAAATACCGAGTATCGGTCGTAAGCATGCTAAGTGCATAATAATATCTCTGAGGGACATATAGCTTTATAAGCTACAAAACTTAAGTACAACTGAGGTGCGATGCACATTCTGAATTTCAACAACCAAGATACTCATATAACATCATTCCTACGCGGATTCTCAGTACATAGCAACTTCTCAAGCTGTGTCACAACTCATACGGCACAATGCATCGCTACGCGAGATATCTGACAACGAAGCATCAACCTAACTACTTCTCCATGAGGACCGCGTTACTAAAATGCACACATCTGGCCTGATATAGAGTCATTATTCACATTAAGTCCATACACCGACTTCAAGCTGATTCTGATCATAATGAACTAGTCTGACAACCTTTCAAGGGTCCATAATAACTCCCTTTTTCTCATAACACACAATAACAACCATCATAATTGGAGTAATCCTCCCTAGTTCACAACCCAATAGGCCAAGTGCCCTCCAGGCATGAATTCCTTCAATTTAACGACACCATCACAACCTTCATACTTGGTTTATATCTTTAATCAATCAAGTGAATACATGTCATACTTATATAATCTTCCCGTGGGACACACTCTCACAACCTACCACAACAATATCTGGGGTGTACCTCCAGACCACCGGTCGCACTAACGATGAAAAGCGGTCAAGAATCATTAATCAGGACGCAAAGCCCTTTTTGCGAAACACCGATCTCAGGTGACGTTGAAGACAATACCAACTCACCTTAAACATCGAAACTTCGTTCCTGCTCATCCGAGATCATGACATCCTTGTCAAAATTTTCCTTCACTCGTGCCATTCTCAACCTAATTTCCACAAGCAGAACTCATTCGCCAGCATGCCTCATATTAGAACCAACATAGCATATAACCGTACAATAAACTTAATCAATAGGAAACTCCCCAACTTGGCTCAAAGACATAGATCAAAACGCACTCAATAAATCATAACGCATATACTCTATTGTTGTCGTAATACCATAGTGAGATTGAACTCGCTCCTTCATAAGCTTGTGGAAACACAAATCATCTGGAATTTTAACTCTTCTGCAATTCTTGGATTCACTCACACAACAGTTAAGCCCACTCTCTAGGCGGACCAATTTAGATTTTAACGCATATTCTTCACTTGTAAATGAGATCTTCTAATAGACAACATAAGGGTCACACCACCTTAGAATACTCCATAGGAGATAACCCACCTGCTTTGTCTCCAATTAACATTTTGTATACCTTCCAATGTCATACACATTACGCAGTCACTTAATCTTCCTGAGTCGAAACTCATACCATAACATGAAATTTACTTCATTCCAAATAGGAGACATGAAAAGATTCTTCACGCGACCATAATTCGGGGCTACACATCTAATCACAATGAAAATCAAACACCTAATAGTTCATCTATCATCCTGTAGCCCTTCCTTGTCACTTCCAAGTCATATAGATATATCTCGCAGTACTAACATACTCATCACATAGCTATCCAACCATCATTCCCACTAATAGGGACAATACCGAACATATAAGTTCAAAAAACTTGCTCACACAATCACCACCTCGGTGCTCAAGCCATATGCAAAGATCCGGTCTCAAGTCCTCCAGACTGGCCTAACATAAACTCATAGGGATTATATCTCGCCCCTCGATCGGGGAATCACAAGCCATCGAGTCACATTTGATACTGAGCGATCATGCGCGCATACGAATGCGTGGAAGGAATTTCAAAAATTTCTTTTCAAGATGAATCAAGGACGCACGATAAGAATTTAAGAATGTGAAGTTTTTCCTAAAGGTTCTGCAGCCTCTCGAGGATAAATACAGACGTCTCCGTACTGATCCACGAGACTCTACTAACCGGCTCACGACTCGCGAGACCAAGTAACCTAGGCTCTGATACCAACTTGTCACGATCCCAAATCCCGGTTGTGATGGCTTCCAACACACTGCTAGGCAGCCCGACCAATTTACCAACCTTAACCCTTTTTATGTAATTCATGATTCAATTAATACAATTAATTACTAAGTCACAACACTGAAAATCTGAAATGTAGTTAAACATGCGGAAAACCCAAGTGGAAATACTACTACACAGACCAATCGATTAGGTGTCACAAGTCTGAGCCTCTAATACATGAGTGTCAACCTGCTACATATTTTTCTAAAGAAAATGCGGAATAAAACAATAAGATAGATGGGAAGATCAGTACTGCGAATGCCATGCAGTTACCTTAATGCTCCCGGATACGATGCTCGACAGATATAGTCTCACTCAGCCTCAGTAGGTACACCTGTATCTGCACACGAGGTGCAGGGAGTAAAGTGAGTACTTCCAACCCAGAGAGTAATAAACATAAATAAAGGCTGAGAGTAAGAAATCCATAGGCACAAGATAAACTATAATCACAACAGTTCACCAGGTAACATTAATTAAGATAACGAAATTAATAATGCTGCAATAGAGAAATAAATAATGACAGTCAAATATGCAATGCAGCACATAAACTGGTACTCTCTAGTACCCACTGCGGCGTGCAGCCCGAGCCATCCATTTATTTATCATCGACGACGCTCGCTGGGGGTGTGTACAGACTCCGGAGGGGCTCCTACAGCCCAAGCGCAAAATCAAGCCATCTCGTGGCATTAAATCTAGGCCCTCGGCCTCATATCAATATCAATATCAATATAATACCGCTGCGGCGCGCAGCCCGATCCCATAAATATAATATCGCTGCGGCGCGCAGCCCGATCCCATAATCAGTCCAAAATCACATAAGCCTCTCGGCACAATAGTAAATAAAGTATTCAGCTCAAACTTCATTAGAAATATTATTTAAGTCCCAAATTTTGAGAAAAGTGGCTGAGTTTGCAAAATAGTATTAAATACTAGGACTGAATTTAATTTTTCTGTACACATGGTAAGAAACCAGTAAAACAATCCCTGAAGGATTCAAACAGTTGGCACAAAGCCCAATTATGATAATTAATCCATTTATTAGGATGTCAATTCAACTCCAAGCAATTACGTAGTGTTTTCATTAAGCGGGAATGACCAAGTCACAATCCCCAATGGTGCTCTACCCCACGCTCGTTATCCGGCGTGCAAGTCACCTCAATATAGCACTATGATGTGCAAATTCGGGGTTTCAAACCCTCAACACAGCATTTACATCTATTACTAACCTCAAACTCGCTATTTCTTTAATTCGCGACGCCTTTTCCCTTCGAATTGATCTCCACTTGCGTTGAATCTATCAAAATCAGAACGAATACATCACAATTCATTATGGGAACAAAGATTATTCAAAAGAATCAAAAAAATATCAAGATTCTCAAAATTAGCAAAAACCCGAGCCCCAGGCCCATGTCCCGAAATTTAAAATTTTTTACATCAACGTGTTTCGTATCTCCCCACGAGTCTAACCATACCAAATTTAACAATTTCCCATATCGTTTCGACCTTCAAATCCTCAATTATATCCGAGAGGGTTTCTAAGTTTTTCTCCCTTAAATTCACGGATTAACGATAAAACTTGCAATAGATTCGAGTAATATAACCAAAATTGAGCTAAGAACACTTACCCCGTTGTTCTCTATGAAAATCTGTCAAAAATCGCCCTATCCGAGCTCCAAATCGCAAAAATGGAAAATGGGTTCGAAGTCCCATTTCCAAAACTAAACATTCTGCCCGGCACTGTTCACGTCACTGTTTACGTCACTGTTCACGAGCACTATTCACTGGCATTGTTCATGGCTACTGTTCATGGGGTACTATTTCTGCAATTTTCTGCATTTTTCCTAAGTCCGAAATCACTCCAAGACACCTCCGAAACACTCTCAAGCCCTCGGGGCTCCTAACTAAATACATACACGAACTCAACAACATCCTAAGAACTTAACCGTGCGATCAAAATTCTAAAATAACATCATATACCACGAATTAAGCTTTAAAATCTAAGAATTCTTTCAAATTTCATAAAACATCAAATTTTCCATTTTGAGTCCGAAACACGTCAAATGACGTCCGTTTTCAACCAAACTTTACATAAAGTTCTTAAACCATATATAAGACCTGTATAGGTGCCGGAACCAAAATACGGGCCTGATACCATCACTTTCTAATCAAATTTCATTTCCATTTTCCTTAAGTATTTTAAGAAAACAATTTTACTCAAAAATACATTTCTCGAGCCTGGGACCTCGAAACGCAAAAAATACATTCCTATGAGTCACAAATAATAATATGAACATAGCCCTTCAATCGAAACGCAATTTGGAGCTCGTTTGCTCAGTGAGATATCCGTTTCGCTCGTTAAACAATTAACACATGTTTCGCGTCAAAAACCCAATTGCGACTTGATGAAATTAAACCAAACTTTCCAGATCAGTCCTATAATTCACTATCAAGATTCCAAAAGTCTCAAATTCAAATTTCGATCTCTAGAACTAAAAATGGACCTTTGGATCATTACATGCTTATACTCAAAACGGCAAAAATCTTCCAAAACTTATCCGAGCCTCATGGGACCCCGACCAAACATGCCAACATAATTCATAACATCATTCAAACATGTTCCAATCATCAAAATACCTCAAACAATATCAAATTACCCAAAACTCATCGAATTCAAGCCTAAGTTTCTAAAAACTTCCGAAATACAATTTTGATCAAAAACCTGACTAAACGATGTCCGAATGACCTGAAATTTTGTACACACATCCTAAATGACACAATGAAGCTACAGCAACTCTCGGAATTTCATTCTGACTCCCGAATCAAAATCTAACCCATCAACCGGAAATCGCCAAAATACTAACTTCGCCAATTCAAGCCTAATTCTACACCGGACCTCCAAAACCACTTCCGATCACACTCCTATGTCACAAATCACCTCCCAGAGCTAACCGAACCATCGGAATTCACATATGAGCCCTCTAACTCATAAGTCAACATCCGATTGACTTTTCCAACTTAAATCTTCTTAAAAGAGACTAAGTGTCTCATTTCTTATAAAAATCATTCCAAATCAACCTGATTACACAAGATACGGATAATGAAGCATAAAGAAGCTGTAAATGGGGAAAGCGGGGTGGTAACTCATGAGACGACAGGTCGGGTCGTCACATGCGGTCCCGCTTCTACAAAAATATGACCACATCTGCGGTCCCAGATCCCTTCACCTCCAATCGTTTCTGCGGTTCCCTTTCCCACTTCTGCGGGGCTAGTTCTGCGGTTAACCCACCGCAAAAGAGGTTATACCAACAACCAGACCCTTCAGCTATCCAAAATTACAAATTTTGATCCGTTAATCATCCGGAATCCACCAGAAGCCCACGGGACCTCAACCAAAACTACCAACCAATCCCAAAATACGTTACGGACTTGCTCGAGTCCTCAAATCATATCGAACAACACTAAAATCATGAATTGACCTCCAATTCAAACTTTATGAACTCTAGAATTTCAAACTTCTATTTTCGATGTTTAAACCTACAAAATCACGTCCGATTGACCTCAAATTTTGCACACAAGTCATATTCGACATTTCGGACGTACTCCAACTTTCGGAATCAGATTCCGACCCCGATATCAAAAAGTCCACTTCCGGTCAAACTTCTCAAGATCATCAAATTTCTATCTTTAGCTAAATGACTCCAAAATGACCTACGGACCTCCGAATTCACTTTCGATCGCGCTCCCAACTCCAGAATTACCATACGGAGCTATTTCCAGACTCGAAATCCCAAACGGATATCGATAACACTGAAATGCACTTCAAGCCAAACTTATGAAATTTCTCCCAAAATATTAACTTCCACAATAGGCGCTAAAAGTCTCCCGGGTCATCCAAGACCCAATCTGGGCATACGCTCAAGTGTGAAATCATCATACGAACCTACAGGAACCTTCAGATCTCGATTCCGAGGTCGTTTACTCAAAATTCCAATCATAATTAATTCTTTCAACTTTAAGCTTCCGAAATGAGAATTCTCTTTCAAAATAAACCCTGAACTTCCCGAAATTCAATTCCGACCATGCGTACAAGTCATTACACCTGAAATGAAGCTACTCATGGCCTCAGACTGCTGAACGACGTGCTAGGGCTCAGAACGATCGGTCGGGTTGTTACAATGTTAATATCATATCTAATAATTCTTTACGTTTTTGGTGTATATTTTCTATAACTTTGGCTTCTCTCTCTTAAAAGTGAAATATATAGTTGTCCATCTTTGAATCACCTTAAAAAAGTATTACTTTTTCTCTACTATACTTTGACATATTTGTGAGGGTTGTCTCAATTATTTATAGAACTCTATCGAATTTACCTTATGACGTATATAACACGAGTAAAATTATTACTGCTTTATTGTATTAAGCAATAAAATATTGATATACACATGTTCTGATTAATCAAGTCCATGATTAAATATTTTAGAAAATATAAATTTTAACCCAAAAATAATAGCAGATAATTTATATATATATATGCCATGACCCAAATCCACTACTGGTCGTGATGGCGCCGGACATCGCTGTCAGGCCAGCCAATTAGATTACCCATACGTTTCCTCTTTTAATACTTTTGAAGATCTAAGGTTTTTCCCCTTTTTGTTTCACATAAAATACGGTCATTTCTCGAATTTAAACTTAAATAATTCCAATTAATACAAAGATTTACTGAAACCATCCCAGAAACCCGGTGTCACAAGTGCATGAGCAACTACAGATAAGGATATAAATACAACACAACACCTGTCCGGAATACAATGGACAGAAAGGAAAACCAATTACTAGGAAGGGACTTAAAAAGCTATGGGTCGCCTCGCATACTGCAACTCACCTAGTCCCTGAATCGTCCGTGATGCTGCGCCCAGTAGGCCGCTAATATATCATGAACCTATGCAACAAAAATGCACAGAAGTATAGTATGAGTACGTAATCAACGTGTACGCAGTGAGTGTCCCGCCTAATCCCGAAGGGGTAGAGACGAGATAGCCAACTTTGACTCACTGTAATGGTCCAACGATTATTTGTTCTCAATATACATATTCAAACAATGGATTTATTTTCTAACATGATTATTATTCAGATAGAGGAAAACAAGGAAACACATAAGTGTTTCATAGGAAATTTTCCAAGATTTCTTTTCATTATTAACAAGATGATCTCGAGCCAGAGGG
>MU718460.1:5593-24664 GCA_026770625.1 Nicotiana glauca
ATTGTAAAAAAATGATTGATAAGGAGAAGAGAGAATAATGAACGAATGTTTGAAGTTTAAGTATTGAATGAATTTTTATAAAATTGAAACGCCTATAAATAAGGCAAATCCGAGCTTGGGGTGTAAAATTTTTCAAAGTAATTCGCAGTATTATACTGCGTTTTATGTATTTGGATTATTGTTATATCAGTTAATTATTATTAGTGGGACCAAAAATCAGTAAAATCAGTCTAATTCGCAGTATTATACTACGAATTGCCGTAATTTGCAGTATAATATTGCGAAATGCTATTTCAAAAGTGACCTGGGACCATCTCAAGCAATTCGCAGTATAATACTACGAATTGCATAAAAAATTATTTTTTTAATAATTCGCAGTATAATACTGCGAATTACCTATTAATATAACTTTTTTTTAAAAAACATTAAAACAGTGCTTTTTATACAAAAAATCATTATTTAAGTTTCGAACTCCTTGAAGCATATGTCGAAGATGTGTAAAGAAGAGAGAGTGAAAGCAATGATTGTGAGAACACATATTAATTCCATAGCTTTTAGAAGCAATGATTGTAAGAACACATATTTTGAATTTGCTAGTGCTTTCAAAATATGTACAATATGGACTAGGTCGGATGAAACTTAAAAATACGGGTCATTTTTTGTGATGGTGTGAAATGACGTGTATTTTCTTGTAATTCTTTCATAAAATTTTTAAAACTCAATTGAACCCACAGAAAACGTAAAATAACATTGGCTGGTCAGTTTTCGGATTGGTAACTGAAAATAGCCAGCGCTTATGTAGTCATTGAAAAAAGATATTGTTATACTGAAACACAAAAGGTCTCAGCATAATATGCTGGATTATGGAGCTCCTGCGTATAAACTTCCAGCATATTATGTTGGAACTCTAGCACACGGAAAGTTTCAGCATAATATGCGGGATTATAAAGCTCATATAAACTTTTAACATATTACGATTTAACTCCAGCACATTATAAAATTCTAGCATATTAAGTGGAAGCTCATATGTAAAAAATCGAACTCCAATATATTATGTTAGAATATATTAATTTTTAAGAGTGATTTTATTCAAATTTTATCTTTATATAAAAAATAATTAAATTTCGATTATTTTTAAAATTGTGATTATTTTTTCATTGTACGTTATAAATGATATTTCTGATTTTTTTTTTCTTTTCCCAAACGTAAAAACATGTGCCCCAATAAGCCTCAATGTCCGGACATCATTGCTCAATCATACAAGACAAGTTACGAGGTCAATGTTACCTAATTTAAGGAGGCCCACTTCCGTACAGTTTCTTCCTTTTTAATGTTTTTTAAATCAATAAAACTAGCAAGGTACTATAACGTATTCAATTTAAAATATATAAAAATTTGCTTATAAATTAGCTTACTTTTAAGGACATTCGTGTCTAAAATCTTCACAGCTCAGTTTGTAGCTTAATCGTATAGATCGAATCGTGATTTGAAAATTTCAATAGGTTTAGACGATGGTTTTTTTTACTTAAGTATATGTTTAGATTTAATTTTGGAGGTTTGTATATGGTAAGAATCGGGCCCACCCGATTTCACTAATTGACCGAGACTAGGAGGATGGATCAAGGATCGACCCCGTAGTATATCAGACCGAGGTATGAAGATATGACATCGAGTTCGGGATTCGAAGTACCTATCGAGGTCGAGACCAATGATGATCAGGCCAAACAGGGTAGGCATCGAGCAAGACCGAAGATAGCATAATAACTGAAAGGCGAGATATCCGTTACCGGTCGAAGATAATGGCGGAAATCTCGGAACAGATCAAATCAAGGGCAGTTGTTATACTAATCATGGGATTTCCTTCTGTAATTAGAATTATACCATAAATAGGATTCCTCAACTATATAAAGAGGGTCTTAACCATTTGTAATCATCTGATATTCACGCATATCAAAGCAATATAATACTCTTTTAGCTTATATTTTCTTGTTCACGAGCTTGCCTTATTTTTACTTGTCTGGTATCAATCAGCTCGAGAGTTGAATTCCGTCGCAACACTGGTTTGATTTACTTTGTTGTTTATTTCTACTATCAATCATCATATTTATCAATTGATGCTAGGTGAAATCATATGTCTTTAAAACTACATTATAAGTTTAATTGTTATTCAATTTTAAGGGTAAACAGTTTGGTGCCCACCGGGGTGCTAAGGATAATAGTGATTGCTTGGTATTAATTCTCATAACACAAACTACTTTACGCTTGTTCTCGTAAGTATTTTTGATTTCAAGAATCAACATGTCAAGCTCTCAAGTAGCACCCACTCACACAGACAACGGCCTTGGTCTTCATGATGAGAACGAAAACATAGTCTCCTCGGGAAATGGAGACCTCCAGTAAACCCCGATGGACCCCCGACCGTAGACCCAGTCGATGTCAGCTCCCATATTGCTATTAATGGGAATTTGGGCGTCGACCCTGAAAATAGCATCCGTAGAGATGCTCGAGGAGTCGATCAGACGCATAGAGTGGTGAAGAAGGCAGAATTAGGCTTCGAATGATATTTGAGATGTTGTAGACTCAACAAGCTGCGATAGCACAACTCCAAAATCAGAACCGCGCACCAAGCAAAATTGAGCTCGAAACATCACAAGAAGTTGTTTATAGAGCCGAATCTGTACCGGAGAGGTTGAACGCCAATAAACCAGGGACTGGCCCGCTATTATAAAAATGCTCGAGGAGCTCACTAAACGGATGAAAAGAAAATAAATCTTGGGTTGACCAAATACCGGGGGCACCACCGATTCTAAAGGGTTTGGATTCGAACAAGTTCGTGCAGAAGCATTTCCCTCAAAGTGGGGCTCCGAAGCCCATCCCGAAAAAATTCCGCATGCTAGAAATTGCAAAATACAATGGAATCACCGACCCTAATGAGCATGTCACTTCTTATACATGCGCAATAAATGGGAATGACTTAAAAGATCATGCGATTGAATCTGTTCTATTGAAAAAGTTTGGAGAAACTTTGTCGAAAGGGGCAATGATATGGTGCCAGAATTTGCCGCCCAATTCCATCGACTCCTTCGCGATGCTTGCAGATTCCTTTTGTGAAGGCACACGCTAAAGCAATAAAGGTTGCGACTAGGAAGTCGGACCTATTCAAAGTGAAACAAAAGGACAACAAATTGTTGAGGAAGTTCATATCTTGGTTTCAGATGGAATGCATGGACCTACCCCCGGTCATAGATGATTGGGTTTTTCAAGCTTTTACTCAAGGTTTGAACACACAAAGTTCGATAGAATCATGACAACCAAAGCAAAATTTAATTGAATATCCAGTTGTAACCTGGACCGATATACAAAATCGGTACCAGTCAAAGATTATGGTCGAGGATGATCAATTGGGAAACCTTTTCGGTTCTGTCTACGCAAATAGGCCCATCGGTAGAATTCAAAGGGGTATCAATAGAGAACCCCGATCGAACAGAGATCGGTATCAACCGTACAATGCAGATCGTAGAACAACAGCCCAAGATATAATCTCGTTCGAAATGATCGAAGGAATG
Organism: Nicotiana glauca; assembly: GCA_026770625.1. NCBI lineage: Eukaryota > Viridiplantae > Streptophyta > Magnoliopsida > Solanales > Solanaceae > Nicotiana > Nicotiana glauca. Next base: position 9,160 of record MU718460.1, read on the forward strand.
ATCGAGGACAGAACTCCCGAGGGCTCATGAGTAAAAGTGGCTTCGATAAACATGTCGAGCTCACATAAGCACCATGGCTATCAGAATACAACTTCAATATCAATGCATTAGGTATTGTATCAGCCATTGGACGGATCAAGGATACTAGATGGCCCAAATCCTTACAGACTGATCCAGCTCAAAGGAACCCTAATCAAATGTGCAAATACCATGGTACCCATGGTCATAGAACTGAAGACTGCAGACAGCTAAGAGAAGAGGTAGCCCATATATTCAACGAGGGTCACCTTCGAGAATTGTTTATTGATCGAGCCAAGAACCACTTCAAAAACATATATTCAAACAGACAGAACGAGCAGGAAGAGCTATGTAATTCACATGATCGTTGGAGGAGTCGATGTTCCTCAAGGAATGGTATTTAAATGCACCAAGGTAACAATCACAAGGGAAAAGAAAACTCGGGACTACTTACCAGAAGAAACTTTGTATTTCAATGATGAGGATGCAGAAGGGATAGAACAACCTTACAACGACGCATTGGTAATATCTATCTTTATGAATAAAATTCAATCTAAATGTGTGTTGATTGATCCAGGTAGCTCGGCAAACATTATTCGATCATGGGTCGTAGAGATACTCGGCCTCCAAGGTCAAATCATGCTCATGGATCGAGTACTTAACAACTTCAACATGGCAAGTGAAACCACCAAAGAGGAAATCATTTTGCCAGTAAATGTGTCCAGGACTATCCAAAAAATAAATTTCCTTGTGATAGAATGTGACATAAGGTACAACGTGTTGCTCGAAAGGCCTTGGATTCATAACATGAGGGTAGTGCCCTCGATGCTTCATCAGGACTTGAAGTCCCAACATCAGAAGGAATGAAAAAGGTGTACGGTGAATAACCCACCACCAAAGAAATGTTTGCAATCGATGAGGTAGTACCGGTATCGATGCTTTCATCAATAAAGAGATCGAAGTCAAAGGGAAATCAAGAAGTCAAATAACAACCACAGTCAACGGGCTCGTCCCGATCAAAGGAGCAAGAAACTTTCGAGGACTATGATTATATGATGCCTCGAACCCTTATAATCCTCGATGATTCTGAAGAAATGAAGTCAACGGTCAAAGAGATGGAACAAATCATACTGATCGATCTGCCCGATTGAATGGTATAGCTGAGCACGGGGTTAACCCTCGAGCTCAGGAAAAAACTCGTTCAATTCCTTTCAGATAACATGGATTGTTTTGCTTGGTCCCGCCTAGATATGACAGGGATCCTACCGGAGATCACTACGCATCGACTAATCTTTGACCCAAAGTTCCTCCCGGTTAAACAAAAGAGAAGGCCCCAGTCCGAAGTAAAACATGAATTCATTACGGACGAGGTAACATAACTTCTTAATATAGGATCCATCCGGAAGGTAAAATATATTGAATGGTTAGCAAACACAGTCGCAGTCCCTAAATAGGGAAATAAACTTAGAATGTGCGTAGACTATAAGGATTTAAACAAGGCATGCCCTAAAGATTTCTTTTATTTTCTGAATCGATCACGAGATCCTTAGTTTTCTCGATGCCTACTTAGGGTACAATCAAATACAAATGAGCCCGGAGGATCAGGAAAAGACTTCGTTCATCACTAAATACGGCACCTATTATTATAATGTAATGCCGTTTGGACTAAAAAATATTGGTGCTACTTATCAACGCCTAGTAAATCGAATGTTCGAAGAACAAATAGGTAAATCAATGGAGGTTTATATTGACGATATGTTATTTAAGTCCATGCGAGCAAAGGGCCATTTAAAACATTTACAGGAGACATTCGACATACTAAGAAAGTACAACGTGAAGCTCAACCCAGAGAAATGTGCATTTGGGGTTGGTTCGGGCAAGTTTCTCGGCTTTATGGTATCACATCAGGGGATCGACAAACCAATAAATTCAAGGCAATCGAAGACATCATAGTCGTTAATAATGTCAAGGTTGTACAAAGGTTAACAGGGCGCATAGCCACACTAGGTCGATTTATTTTGAGGTCCTCAAATGCTACCGTTTCTTCTTATTGCTCAAGAAGAAGAGCAATTATGCATGGACCCTGAAATGTCAACAAGCCTTGGAGGAACTGAAGTGATACCTGTTGTTGATACTCAATTTTTTCCTGAGTATTTTATATACCCAAAATACTTTCAAAATAACATATAAATGCATATATAAGCATGCCCAAGAAGTTTTGGTATTTTTCCTTATTTTTTTAAGATTTTAAGACCAATTTTTTGCCTATTTTAATAGTAGAAAATTCAATAATTATTCCCAAACTATCATGTTTGGTGAATAATTTATTTTCATTCTCATATTTGCACCAAAATATAATTAAGGTGATTTTTGCATATTTTTATAAATTTATTTGGTAGTTCTAAAGTTAAATTGCATGTAATTGCAAGTTTAGCCTATCTTAAGATTAACTGCATTTTTATAATTGTAAAATTGGTTCCGATACTATTAAATTAACATTATTCGATCATGGGTCGTAGATATACTCGGCCTCCAAGGTCAAATCATGCTCACGGATCGAATACTTAACAACTTCAACATGGCAAGTGAAACCACCAAAGAGGAAATCATTTTGCCAGTAAATGTGTCCAGGACTATCCAAAAAACAAATTTCCTTGTGATAGAATGTGACATAAGGTACAACGTGTTGCTCGAAAGGCCTTGGATTCATAACATGAGGGTAGTGCCCTAGATGCTTCATCAAGCCTTGAAGTCCCAACATCAGAAGGAATCAAAAAAGTGTACGGTGAATAACCCACCACCAAAGAAATGTTTGCAATCGATGAGGTAGTACCGGTATCGATGCTTTCATCAATAAAGAGATCGAAGTCAAAGGGAAATCAAGAAGTCAAATAACAACCACAGTCACCGGGCTCGTCCCGATCAAAAGAGCAAGAAACTTTCGAGGACTATGATTATATGATGCCTCGAACCCTTATAATCCTCGATGATTCTGAAGAAATGAATTCAACGGTCAAAGAGATGGAACAAATCATACTGATCGATCTGCCTGATTGAATGGTGTAGATGAGCACGGGGTTAACCCTCGAGCTCAGGAAAAAACTCGTTCAATTCCTTTCAGATAACATGGATTGTTTTGCTTGGTCCTGCCTAGATATGACAAGGATCCTACCGGAGATCACTACGCATCGACTAAGCTTTGACCAAAAGTTCCTCCCGGTTAAACAAAAGAGAAGGCCCCAGTCCGAGGTAAAACATGAATTCATTACGGACGAGGTAACATAACTTCTTAATATAGGATCCATCCGGGAGGTAAAATATCCTGAATGGTTAGCAAACGGAGTAGCAGTCCCTAAATAGGGAAATAAACTTAGAATGTGCGTAGACTATAAGGATTTAAACAAGGCATGCACTAAAGATTTCTTTCATTTTCCGAATCGGTCACGAGATCCTTAGTTTTCTCGATGCCTACTTAGGGTCCAATCAAATACAAATGAACCCGGAGGATCAGGAAAAGACTTCGTTCATCACTAAATACGGCACCTATTATTATAATGTAATGCCGTTTGGACTAAAAAATACTGGTGCTACTTATCAACGCCTAGTAAATCGAATGTTCGAAGAACAAATAGGTAAATCAATGGAGGTTTATATTGACGATATGTTATTTAAGTCCATGCGAGCAAAGGGCCATTTAAAACATTTATAGGAGACATTCGACATAATAAGAAAGTACAACGTGAAGCTCAACCCGGAGAAATATGCATTTGGGGTTGGTTCGGGCAAGTTTCTCGGCTTTATGGTATCACATCAGGGGATCGACAAACCAATAAATTCAAGGCAATCGAAGACATCATAGTCGTTAATAATGTCAAGGTTGTACAAAGGTTAACAGGGCGCATAGCCATACTAGCTCGATTTATTTTGAGGTCCTCAAATGCCACCGTTTCTTCTCACTGCTCAAGAAGAAGAGCAATTATGCATGGACCCCGAAATGTCAACAAGCCTTGGAGGAACTGAAGTGATACCTGTTGTTGATACCCAATTTTTTTCTGAGTATTTTATATACCCAAAATACTTTTAAAATAACATATAAATGCATATATAAGCATGCCCAAGAAGTTTTGGTATTTTTCCTTATTTTTTTAAGATTTTAAGACCAATTTTTTGCCTATTTTAATAGTAGAAAATTCAATAATTATTCCCAAACTATCATGTTTGGTGAATAATTTATTTTCATTCTCATAGTTGCACCAAAATATAATTAAGGTAATTTTTGTATATTTTTATAAATTTATTTGGTAATTCTAAAGTTAAATTGCATGTAATTGCAAGTTTAGCCTATCTTAAGATTAACTGTATTTTTATAATTGTAAAATTGGTTCCGATACTATTAAATTAACATTTATATGTTATTTACTGACTTAGTACTTTTAATTTAATTTCATAATTATTTTACTATTTTTTTAAATAAAAGGAAAAATGGCTATTTAAAATATAGCCCCAATTTGTTTCAATTGTATCCCCTTTTACATTTTAATTTTTTTTAGCCTGAAGTTGGCCCAATTTCAAGCTTAAAATCGGACCAGCCCAATCCCATCTAACCCAACCCAATGACCCATTCATCCTACCCGACCCAAGGCTCTTTTAATCCAGAACGTTGATCAATATGATCAACGGTCACGATCTCTTCTTTCCTTTTTAATTCGCCTAACCCAAACCTAATCCCCTCATTTCCCTCTAGTAGCCACCTTTGGATCCTGTCATCTCTCTCTCAACCTTTCCCCTAACCCTAGCAGCTTCTCGTCATCCTCACCCCAAAACTCACCGGAATCCATGGCTTCTCAGGCCATGGAAACCCTATATTCACCTCCTATTGCTCCTACGTGCCTGATGCTCGAAGGATCAAGGCCAGACTTCAGAGGTCTTCACTCAGACCTTCACCGATTTGAGGTTTCTCCACATTTCCGGCCCTGCTCCGACATATCTTAGCCTCCTAAGCCTGGCTCCGACCTTATCGACTCAGATCTAATCTCTGACTTCCAATCCTTTCTCGTCCTTTAGGGTTCTCAGAAACCCTAGCCTATTCAAGGTTCTTTCATCGTTATTTGTCTAGATCTATGCGTTATCTATGCTTTTCTTGCCATCTAAGGTGTTTTCCCCAAAAGCTTCTTTTCAAAATCGTTTCTCTTCAGTTTTAGGGTTTCTGAAAGGATTTTTTTTAAACATCTTTCTGTTGTTTCTCCTTCTTTGCTTTATGTGTGTTTGTTCATATCCTGCTCGTATGATTTCTTTATTACGCGTGTACTGTCTTCTACCTTTTCTTTTCTACTATGTATGTTATTTCTGTTAAACTTTGCCATGTTTTCTCTACTCTTTTACTATGTGTGTTTACTGTTAAGTTATTTGATTTTGTTTACTGGAATCTGTTCATATTTTTACATGCTTCATCTACTTGTGTTCACGTCTGTATTATCTCCTTCTTCTGAATTTGTTTAGGTTTCGAGTTTTATCAAAATGTGTTCTTCATGATTCTTCTTCGTTTGTCATTTAACGTGCTATCATATCTGTCTTGTTAGACTCTGAAGAAAATGGCTTGCTTTCTCACTTCCATGTTTTGAAACCATGGGATTTGGGGGTTTCCTTTGATCATTTTGATTCCTTGTGTTCGAGTTAAGGCTCCACTTTGGGACCCTGGACTCTTAGACTCACTATGAGTCTGCAAATTAAACTTGTATCTCTTCGCTTATGATCCTGATTTTTTATGATTCTGAACTCCTCTTTCTTTTACACAGCTCGACAGTCTCTTCTTGATTCACATGTTTGTGTACTTTATATATGACACTCTTCTTTCAAAAGATTTTTCGCCAAATACTAATTGATTCTGAATCCCTTTGATGGTGTTTACTTGATTGTTCTTGATTTTCCCTAAGTGAACCTTTCTTTACCCTTTTGCTCAACCTGATTCATTCGAGCAAGCATGTAATTTTGGTTTTACCGATTGATTCCCTTTCCTTTTTGTTTTCAAATCGTGTACTATTGGTTTGTTTCCTTAAATAGCTTCTATGTACTTACCCTTTATTATACTTCTGGGAAAATATTCTTTCAAAATCCCTTCCCTTAATTGTTTTACCCGTTTGAATTTGAATCCCTAAATTAAAGGGAGTCTTATATGGTTGATTGAAAATCAGACTTTGATTATTTTCTTACCTTATTTCTCACAACTTTCACACTATAAATACTCCCCTCCCTTCTCTTTGAACACACACGAACACATAACACAATCTGAGTTCACAATTCACTCTCACTTAAACTCTCTCTTTCTGAGACTTCCACTACTGTGGACTTTGTTTACTTTCTTCTGCACTCTTTTTCTTCTCTACTGGTATGTCTTAATTAGTTTACATGCCTCAACAACAATGTGTTTAATTCTGCCCATTTGTTTCAAGCATATTGTCGCATATTTTCCCTTTCCTTTATAGTTCAGTATTTAAATTATGTATGCAATTAGTTGTTTGTCATGAATTTGATACTTTATGAATCACCTTACCCTTTATCCTTTGTATGTGAGTTATGTTTCAAGACATAACAACACTCCAATTTGTTGTCCATGATCCTAAACTAGATTCTTTGAATCCCAAACTCAATCAATGCCCATTCCCTTTTCCCCTTTTATGTGTCTGATCCCTGGACTGGGGTCTGATAGTGTCCTAATCACTATCTAGACTTTGGTCTGACCTTCAAAAGGTCTGATCCTAACTTGTTCAACCAAACAAGTGGTCAGGGGTATGCCAGCCTACTTTGTGGTTAGGTATGACCACCACCTGTCATGGCTCCCCAATTCCCCATTCACTTTGCACTTACTCTTAGCTATAAGTTCTGCCTCTCTCTTGCAAGCCATGCTTTGGGACCCTGATCTCCCTCTGAACTTGGATGCATGAGAACTGGCTCTTCCACACTGCACTATTCTAATTCTGATAGTATCCTGGGTGTAAGCAATGCCCGGAATCCCTGAGATTCCATGGAACTTTGAAATACCTTGGATAAAGAGAAGGCTTTGGAAATCTGGATCCAGGACGTGGCTCAATCGCATGTTATTAGACATTAAGGTTGAATTAGGCTGCTCGGATCTAGCTGTTAGATTTTGATGTATTTTTAATTTCCAGTTTGATTCATTGGGTTGTAATAATTTTGTATGAAATTCGGGGAGTATAGTAAAAGGGTGTGGGAGGGGTCTTTACTTTTCTTGCATCCAAGGGGTAGAAATCATGAGTTAGGATTTTTATTTTTTATCAAACTAGAAATCCTGCCTATAGGGTCTTTAATACTGATTCAATCACATAGAGACCATGCCTATAGGATTTAACGCTTAACTTTACCGCAAAATCACCTAGAAAGCATGTCTATAGGATTTAACATTCATGTTCTGTAATGACACATATAGAGATCATGTCTATAGGCTCTTGCATTTCTGTATATACAAATGTCATTAGGCAAACCGTTTATAGGCTTAATAACAAAGTTGCATATAGACATCATGTGTATAAGACTCCTATTAATGTCATGAAAGGGTGTTAAAATCAGTAAACGTATAGAAAGCATGCTTATAGGAAACCTCGTCTTTAATAGCATCATTCGTTCTTAATCAGTATCGATTGCTGGAACTCGTGTCTTTACTAAAACTATTAATTTTCTACTTCTGAAACCCGCTAAAATTGGTAAACCTTTTCCTATAACCAATCTGCACTCCCCCGAAACTCGTAAACCTTTTAATCAGTCTACATCTTTTCTAAAACAACTGGTAACTCTTTTTTAAAATCGGTTTGCATTTTTTCTCTTTGTTTAAACTGATAACTCTTTTTCTAAAATTAACTTGCATCTTTTCTGAAACTACTGGTAACTCTTTGCATCTTTTTCCTGAAATTAATAGATCCTACGCCTAGGTTTTTATTTCAACTCATAAACAAAAGGTTGGCTAATTAATGAATTGGGTCAGCCCCTGACAACTGTATCCGAGTTGCCTAATGCAGACTTTCTGTTTAAATACATGTGTTGAACAATTTCGCTCGCTGCTTAATTTAAATCTAAGACCAAATCAGTATTTGTCAAGGCATGCTAAACTAAATGATTGTTTGACTTTTGGGGTTAATTTGAGCCTTGTATGCTTGTTTGTTCTCCCTTTTTACTTGATACTTGTTTTGAATGTCGAGCTAGAATTTTATCCTTTAAACTCCAAAAAGGCCCCCATCCCTTTATTCCCCTTTAGGATTAGAAGTCCTAATACCCCGAGGCTAATAGGATTGGGACGGGTAGTAGCATGCGATAAGTAAACGATACTATTCCGCGCTTTAATAACTTAACGGGGTGGGAAGGGTAGACATGAAGATGATGATTACACGATAACACTCCGTGTACAACTGAGTACCAGTGTTGTGCGAATGATCCATGTAATGTATAAACCTAGGACACCTTTCTCCTTCTTTATTAATTTAACAAAATTTTCTGAATCATTAAAGCTATTGGATTTTCAATTTCTGCTTCTCGCATGATCTTTCGGATTATTTGCACTAAGTACTTGACCTTTTCATCTACTTGCACGTTTTTACAAAAATTGCTCCTTTAAAATTCAACACTTCTTTTAACCTTTTGTGCTTCTTGTACTTGTTTATTTACATTTACATCTAAAGTCACAATTGTAGCATGGCCAGGAACCACACTAGTGGATCTTGAGGGGTGCCTAACACCTTCCCCTCGATATAATTTCAAGCCCTTACCCAAAACTCTGGTATGCATCTTTAATTCTTCTAAAAGTGTTCTAATGCACTATAATCATTAGGTGGAGACTCTCCAAACTCTCAAAAAACCCAATTCCCAAAGTGGGAAAAGAGTTGTCTGCCCAAATATCGTGAACCCGATCCCGCGAGGGAAAAGGGGGCGTCGACACGTGTCGAGTACGACATTGCTTCACTCCCCGAAAACAGACGAGCAACTCTACTTATATTCAGCGGTCTCAAAGATAGCGATAAGTGGGTCTTAGTTCGAGATGAGAAGAGTAAGCAATTCCCTATTTATTATGTTAGTCGAACTCTAGGAAAGACCAAAACTCGATACTCACACTTAGAAAAACAAGCCTCGATCTGATATGCACCTCTAGGAAATTAAAACCATACTTTCTGTGTCACCCAATTTGTATTGTAACCACCTATCCCCTTCTCAACATTTTTCACAAGCCTGAACTTTCGGTTCAATTGGCCAAATTAATCGTCGAGATAAGAGAGTACGATATCGAGTATAAACCCCGAATGACCATCAAGTCTCAAATCTTGGCAGACTTCGTGGCCGACTTTACACCAGCCCTCATACCCGAGTTCGAAAGAAACTATTATTATAATTGGGTACATCATCGGGGGTATGGACCCTATTCACATACGACGCTTCGAACGTGAAGGGGTCCGGGCTAGGCATCATGTTGAAGCTCCCACAGGTAATACAATTAGGCATTCTATCAAAATTCAAAATTAACTAACAATAAGGCCGAGTATTAGGCCATGATTGCAGGTCTCGAGCTAGATAAGAGCTTGGGAGCAGAGTTCATCGAGGCCAAGTGTGACTCCCAACTTGTGTTAAATCAAGGCAACATAGATTTCAAGGTCCGAGAAGATCGAATGCATAGTTACTTGGACAAACTACAGGTGTCTCTACATCGATTTAAAGAATGGAGCCTACATCATGTACCTCAAGAACAAAACAGCAAAGTCAATGCCGTTGCGAATTTGGGGTCATCGATCAAAGACGATGAACTTAGCTTGGGGATCGTCGTACAATTTTCGAGGTCAGTAATCGAAGAAGGTCACGCCAAAATAAACTCCACAAGTCTAACCTGGGATTTGAGGAATAAGTATATCGAATACCTAAAGAATGGGAAGCTTCAATCGAATCCTAAGGAATCGAGGACTCTACGCACAAAGGCTGCACGGTTAACATTGGCTGACGATGGAACACTGTATAGGAGAATGTTCGAATAGACCGTTGGCGATATGTTTGGGACTAGGAGACACCGACTACGTTCTACGAGAAATTTACGAGGGCACTTGCGGAAATCATTCTGATGCCTAGTCGTTGGTTCACAAAGTTATAAGAGTGGGATACTATTGGGTCAATATGGAAAAATATACAAAAGAGTTTGTTCAAAAATGCGACAAATGCCAAAGGTATGCGTCGATGATTTACCAACCTGGAGAGCAACTCCATTCATTCTTATCCCCATGGCTATTCATGAAATGGGGAATGGACATCGTCGGCCCTCTACCAAAGGCCCCAGATAAATCTCACTTTATTTTATTTATGACTAATTATTTTTCTAAGTGGGTTGAAGCACAAACTTTCGAGAAAGTCACGGAAAAGGAAGTCATAGACTTCATTTGGGATCACATTTATGCCAATTCAGGATGCCCGCCGAGATTCTGTTTGATAACGGAAAGCAATTCATTGGCAACGAAGTAACTAAATTTCTCAAGGATCACAAGATCAAAAGGATTCTATCAACGCCATACCATCCCACCGGGAACGGACAAGCCGAATCGACCAACAAAACCATCATTCAAAAATCTTAATAAAAGATTGACCGACGCTAAGGGAAAATGGAGAGAAATATTGACCGAGGTTCATTGGGCGTACCGCACGATGTCGAAATCAGGTACGGGGGCAACACCGTTCTCATTGGTCTATGGTGCCGAAGCTCTTATTCTAGTTGAGTTCGGGGAACCTAGCCTTAGGTTTCGATATTCGACAGAAGAATCAAAAACAAGGCCATGAACACGAGCCTAGAATTTTTGGATGAAAGACGTGAGACCGCCCTCGTTCGATTGGCCGCACAAAAACATCGGATTGAAAGGTACTAAAACCAAATAACCAATCTTCGACACTTTAAAATATGGGACTTGGTGCTAAGAAAAGTTACCCTCAACACTTGAAACTCGAACAAAGAAAAACTGGGTTCGAACTAGGAGGGACTATATCAGGTCCTCGATATTAATGGAAGGGATCCTACAAGCTCGGCACAATGAACGAAGAGCAACTACCAAACAGTTGGAACGTATCACTCCTACAACAATACTACTGATAAGGTACGATCTTCTCCATTTTCATTTATATTCTAAGCTAACCAATTGTAGGTGTTCGACCAGGAACGACGACGGATCCTTCGGGACGAAGTCTTTAGGTATGAAAGCACGCGTTGCACTCTTTTTCACTTAGGACAATTTTGTTCCAATTGGGTTTTCCGCTGAGGTTTTTAATGAGGCAACTATTATTCGTGCTAACTTAGAGAAATTCAACAGTATCTGAGGCTTCTTTACAATCAACCTCGAATACTGAGGGGCATCACCCTCTAATGTTATAAGGAAAGTACTTCGTGTCAACATGGTCTCGATAGGGAAATTTTGTAAGGGCTAAACGGTCGAACGAACCGTGGCCATGTAGATTATTCGAGCCCTAATATCAAACATATACGCATGTATAATCATCTATTAAGTGATGTATTTTTTCCTTGCCAAATATTTCATGACTTAGAAAATTTTACTTTAAAATTTCGTACTTATAATCTATTGTGGAAACTATCACAACTAAAGTTTGAACAACTAGCCTCGCACTCGGGGATTGCCGTCCGAAAAATTGACATGATCTAATGACTAAGACCTCGGATGAGGCCGAGTTCGAGACCAGTGGACCAGAATCGAGCTCAAAGATAGAGTGTAATGCCCGGAGATAGGAGTACGAGGAATACCAGGGCCAAGTATGCTCGACCCCGAAATAGTACCGTTAAGAATTTGTAATGGAATGAGCTAGATTCCTATCACACCCTCAAAAATCATGGCGCAAATCTTGGATTAGGATTGTACGATTCCGTACTAGATGGTTAGGCAACTGTATCAAGAATATTTCCTACTGTAAATAGAAATACTCCTTATTTAAGGTTCCCCTATTATATAAAAGGGACCCCAATCATTTGTAAAGACATACAATCACTGGAAAAAGAATATACTCTCTACTTTTTGCCTACTATTCATCAACATTGTCCGTTAGCTCTACTGTTCTTGTTTTACTTATCTTACTTTATTGCTATTAGCCCATGTCGAGGTCACCGTCTCGAGGTTACTACTATTGGATTACATTGGTTTGATTCACTTATCTCTCTTATTTCTACTTTTTATTTCTTGATTATTAATTGATATTGAATTAAATAACGTATCTTTAAAATCACAAATCAAATTTAATTGTTACTCGTATTTTCGAGGTAAACACAAACCCACTCTTTAATTTCACTACAGAAAATGGTTGATTTGCTTTTATTAATATTATATTCCTTATGTCACCATCTAATGTTTTCACTTCAGTTGATCAACTCCAAGGTATTTATATCAACGATTTATTATAACATATAATATATGTTATATGCTTATTTCGTACAAGATCTGAATGAATCATACATTTTTAGAGTAAATAATCACATATAAGAAAATACAAATCATGTACTAAATAAGTAGTGAGCTAAATACTGGGGAGAAAAAGTTGAGAGCTTAACAATAGCAATAATGTAATCTATTCAAACGTCATATTCATAAAATGAAATGATACAACTCAATACAATATATATATATATATATATTATAAAATGATATGTAATAATGATCCAAACAGAGTGTAAGATATCGTTTTATTAACGTTGCCTTCTCCAAGTAGAATAGTCTAACCAATAAATAATAATTTTCATAATATCTCAGCTATATTCTTCTTTATCTTTGCACATTAGGTAGACAAGTTGATAATCCACTTGCGACTGATCCAAATATGCTATTGTCAAGTTATCTAAGACTTGAGATTTGGTCTACCTCATTCACACAAGCAATATATTTATTTGTCTAAATATTTTTATCTACCAGTTTCAATTTATTGTAATTATTGAACATTTCCTACAATTTCGTCAATTTTTTTGATAATGAGCACATACAACTACAATCAACACCATTCCATTGAATGAATGCAATTATCAAACTATTTTTTTTCCCTTTAATGGGTAAATTGCATAATATTATCTTTAAGAAAATTTAGTTACATATGATATTTTCACTAAATCAATAAATAGATGCCATGTTTAGATGACAGACATTGGAAGAAAAGAAGTAGTGGATCCTATAAAGCCTTTTGTGGTTAAATTATATAGAGAATTTTTCAGTTAAGAAAAGTGGATAAATTTTTTTTAGACAACAAATAAAGAAAGTAGAACAAATATTTGAGATTGGAAAAGTAATTTATGGGAAGTTTCTTATGTCAAATTCGAAGTGCTATGCTAGTATTACTTAGTATTTTTATGGCGAAGTCTCTTTTCTCCACTAAAATAAAAACCTTATTGGCGCCAAGCGTGAGGATTGGACTAGCTATTGTCCGATAAATTTTGTGGTGTAAAGCCAAACTTGACGAGGGGCCTTAACTTTTTTTAAAGTTTATTTTTTTAGCTACTTTTAGATACAAATTTATTAATAATTTTCTTATAATCAATAACTCCTAATAAGTATTTCTCAATTGACAATATAACTAATCCACTTAACCTTTTTCGAGATATTGTTGATCTCAGGTAAGATTTTATCAATTTTAATTTTGAAAACTTCTTTGCACTGAAGCAACGACAACATAGGTCATTAACATTATTCTATAAGCGATATAGGCATTTGAAAAAAAAAATCAGATCTTTTTATTTGATTGAGTGTATCAATTAAATTGCTATCTACTAAATGTACTATTTGTTGAGTCCCATATCGACAATGAAGGGGATGGGTGGTCTCCTTTATGGACTTAGACAATCATCACCTCTTGAGCTAGCTTTTGAGGTTTAGTTAGACACAAAGTCCATTTATCTCTATTTTTCTTAATATTTTTAATTCGGAAAATAAATATAAACCATCAATATCGAATTGATTATTATGCTTTAAGGAACATCAAGATCAAGACAATATTTTTTCAAATTTTCATCATCTAGTGATCTTAATTTTTACCGCTAAATAGAAAATCAAAAATATTTTCATATGCTTCGAATTGTTCAAATCTATTTTGAAGTTAAAAATTAGCCGTATGCACTATGTATAAAAGTAATCAATAGATCACTTAGGAGAGATCTCTATTTTTTTTTCCGGGGAATCTTTAGGATTTCCACTGCTTAGCTTTCAGTTCGCCTCTTACCATCAAATGAAAGGTGAATAACCCGTCCTCTAAAGGACTCTTCGAAAGATTTTGAGATTTCATTATCAACATTCTCATCAAATTATTACTTTCTATATATCACATGTTTCTTATAAAATTCGGTTTCAATATTCATTTAAAGTGCAAATTTTCTTGGTAAAATCATAGCAGTTACAAATCCTTCTTCTCTATATTTGTTAAAGAAAAAAAAATTAAACTTTATCACTTCATAAATTATTATTTTTAAACGTATACATAACATATTAGGTATAATAAAAAATTTGGCCCCCACAAATGTGAGGCCTAAGGCAATTTCTTTACTTGCTTTATATAAGGGTCGCCCTTGCTATTGCTTCATCAATTTACCGTAATAGAAAATTATCTCGTATCAATCAATTAAATTTATTATAAAATTAGTATTAATCATCTAGATTCTTATATTGATACATTACTTTTTATTAGTATATTTGCTACATAAGGTGTGATCTTTACACTAATTACTTTTGTAAGGACAATTGGAGTTATATTAATACCTATTTATTTATTATCTATGTCAAGCCAGATGTTTATAGATACCAGCTATTTAATGCCCCGAAGGGGTTGGTTATCCGATTGGTGCTGGATTTGGGACCACTCAAGTTGCCTCATAACATAATGGTACTATAACAACACGCCTATAAGAGATTAACCCATTTCAAAAGGTACAACAACAACGACAATATTTTCAGTAATATCTCACACCATGGGGTCTGAAAAATATAGTGTACACAGATCATATTCCTATCTTGTAAAGACAGATATGTTGTTTTCGATAGACCCGCGATAAAAAGTATTATGCAAAATTATTCACTTTTTGAAATTTCCATTTCAAAAAATCCACATATTCATATACATCAATTGTACTATAACAACCTGTTGCCTACTTTCTTTCAAATATATATAAACAATGTAAACCATTCCATTGACTGCATGCAAATATGAAGCTATTTTTTTTTCCTTAAATGGGTAAATTGCCTAATATTATCTTTTAAAAATTATTTACATCCGTTATAACACTAAATCAATAAATACATAATATTTTTATTCGTCGGTTATCAAAAAAGACAAGTAAACCATGGATCCTATGAACCCTTTGTGATTAAAATGTATAAAGAACTTTTTGTTAATAAAAATGAATTTAAAATTGGACTATACATAACGGAAAGTAGGACAAAATTTTGAGATTGGGAAAAGTAATTTATTGGGGGGTGGG
>MU718460.1:35101-50126 GCA_026770625.1 Nicotiana glauca
TTGCTAATCATAGTGATTTGACAAGGGTATATGTTTCAGAAAAAGGGCAATGTGATTAAGTTGATGGCACTTCGGTAGTGTTGCGGCATTTTCTTGATAGGTCGACTGTTGATATCTGAGTGTGTTTGATGGCACAGGGGAATTTTAGAATATCTTCGAAGAATGACTGGGTGTTCTTATGTTTAGGCTATGTAGTGGTTGTGGATAGTATGTATTGGTATTGTTAGCGGCTATTAGGATTGGAGGCCCGAGCGGGTCCTTCTCTGTTGGCATGTTAGATTTTGTATATGATATTGAGTTGTAGACTGGTTGTCGCAATGTGTGTTATTCTAGACAATTATGCTATGGGCTATGCCGGAAAATGCCATCGGTTGCGTGGCGAGGTGCATCGGATTATGTTATAGCAGAGTGGTTGGTATTCCAAAGATCAGCGGACGACTGGGAAGGATTGCTTTCCTTAATTGGGCCTTTGTGACGGATGTCAGTATAGAGGTTTCTACCATTGATTCAGTTCCGGTATTGAGGGACTTTTTCGGATGCGTTCCTTATGGCCGGGCATGTCGTCGGACGAGATTGTGAATTTCGGCATTTATTTGGCATCGAGCACCGTATCGTACAGCTCCAGCAAGAGTTATAAAAGTGGAAAGAGCAGCTTCAGGCTTCTTGGCATTGAGTTCGTTGGCAGGCCGATGTGGCTACATATTCAGATTGAGATGACTTGGTTGGCCCTGATATGTATTGTTGAAGGATATGTTTAATCTCTCCTTATTAATCTTGTTAGTGATCTGGGGAGATCTATGAGATGCTTTTTCGGTGCTGTGAGGCGTTATGATTTTCGGATTGTGCTTGAGTTTTTTTAGCTTATAACGCTATACGTACATATTGTTATGCACTCAGTATTTTGTTGTAATGAGCAAATTTGGCTCGATATGCATCTCCCTATATGAGATATTTGTGTGGATCGGGTGGCACGCCACCACGGGTATGTTATCTGGATCGAGTTGCACGCCGCAACAGGGTGATGTTGAAAATAGTTTTCCATATGTTACTTGGTATGTCTTGCTTCCTGGTTTCTGAAAAAAGTCCGTATTGGTTGTTGCTCGGCGAATGGCGCATCGGTTGTGTCCTTTCAGGATTGAATGGCGTATATTACTTTCTTCACCGTGGGTGTGATGGATTGCTTGGTTTTAGACATCAATCTGTGCGTGGCTATCTATTTTGAGCATGGTGACTTGAGGTGCTTCATGTGTAACAATGTTTGGAAAAGATCGCGCATTGTAGCGAGGCTACGAGGAGATTGGACCCTTCGGGGTAGGTTCAGGTATTCTATTTCTATGATGTGGGACGGGGTCCCAGCCTTGTGTTGTGATGGTACCGAGGAGTTTGAGTTACAGCTCTTTCGTTTGAGTCATTTGTCATGATTTGAGTATGTTCAGATCGCCCATCATTGGTACATGGATTATGCAAGTTGGGGCTTAGGCCTGTGATGAGGTGTCATGCCACCAGAGTGGTGCGTTGAATTCGAGGTGATCGTTGGAGTCAATATAAATGCGAGCAGATGTGATTTCAGCTGATTAGAGGGTTCATATCGAGGTTTGGCCCGGAAATCTACTGTGGTATTAGTCAAAAAGGGAGTGGTTTCATGAGTGGTTGATCTGAGAAATGGTTACGGTTTGCTGTGTGTTTCATTATTATTGATAGGATATGAAGTGTTGGAATGGGGCTTTAGCTAATAAGAGGTTCCCATCGGTAATCGAGTATTGGGGGCAATTGCTGTGAATAGTGACTATAGTTTCGAGTGTTGGATTGTGTGATATATTGTATGATTTCACCTGAGGTTGAAGGCATGGTTTATTACAGCTGGTTCGAGTTTATTCTGAATATTGACGTGAGGTTCTGATTTTGAGTACGATTTCGGAAGGTGCAATGTGGTTCTACGGTTTATGGCCTAGATGGATTGTGAAATTTCAGCGGAGTGGTATTATTGAACATATGTAAGATAGGGTGACGAGGGATCACCCCGGGTATATGCTTGGTAGGGTCATTTAGCTATTGGTTGGCTTCTATGACAACTCTGGGTATGCTCGAGGACGAGCGTTTGTTTAAGTTGGGGAGGATGTGACGACCCGGCCCATTGTCACGTGAGTTACCGCCCTGTTTCCCCCATATTATGTTGCTTTATGTTTCAATATCAGTATTTGAGTTGATCGGATAGAATTGAATTGGTTTTAATTGGGAATGAGACACTTAGCCTCTTAGAAGAAAGCTTGTTTTGGAAAAGTCAACCGAAAGTTGACTATATAGTTAGAAGGCTCAGATGTGAATTTCGGTGATTTGATTAGCTTCGGGGGATGATTTGTGACGTAGGAGTGCGATCGGAATTTATTTTGGAGGCTCGGTGTAGAATTAGGCTTTAATTGGCGAAGTTTGAATTTTGGCGAATTCCGGTTGATAGGTGAGATTTTGATCCGAGGGTCGGAATGGAATTCCGAGAGTTGCAGAAGCTTTGTTAGGTGATTTTGGATGTGTCTGTAAATTTTCAGTTCATTCGGACGTCGTTTGGTTGGGTTTATGATCGAAAATGCATTTCGGAAGTTCTTGAAGAACTTAGGCTTTGATTTGGGGAAATTTGATGATTTTGATGTTAACGATAGTGTTGTGATGGTTCGAGCAAGTTTGATAAG
The DNA here is from genome assembly GCA_026770625.1 of Nicotiana glauca. Lineage (NCBI taxonomy): Eukaryota > Viridiplantae > Streptophyta > Magnoliopsida > Solanales > Solanaceae > Nicotiana > Nicotiana glauca. Next base: position 37,786 of record MU718460.1, read on the forward strand.
GTTTTAGGATGTGTTGGTGCTTTTGGTTGAGGTCCCGGGGGCCTCGAGGTGATTTCGGATGGTTAAACGGGAATTTTGGAAGCTTACAGCAGGTCTGATCTTTTTGGCTTCTGGTATTTCCGTATCTGCGAAAAAGGAGCCGCAGGAGCGGTTCCGCAGATGCGGCTATGGGGTCGCATAAGCGGTCCTGGAGGGGCCTGGCATATTCCGCATAAGCAGAATACTTTCCGCAAAAGCAGGCACCGCAGGTGCGGTATTCGACCGCAGAAGCGGTCATGAGAGTATTGTGGAGACCGCATAAGCGGTCATCTTGATCGCAGGAGCGGCAACCACATAAGCGGTTTAAGACCGCAGAAGCGGTCCTAGGGTTTTTAAGTGAGACAGCATAAGCGGTCATTTTGGTCGCGTGTGCGGGACTGCAGGTGCGGTAATTTGACCGCATAAGCGGAAAACGACCTGGAGATATAGTGAACAGTGTTCACGAATTGGGAAAAGAAGGAAAACATTTTGGGACTTCGACTTAGGCGGCTCTTGGGCGATTTTTAAGAGAAATCAAAGAGGTTTCATCAGGTATTAATCATTTGACTCGGATGATGTTTTTATAATGTAAAACCATGGATTAAACACTGAATTTCAAGGAATTAAAAATGGAAGTTAGGGCTTGAAACCTAAGAGAGTTTAAATTGACAATTCGAGGGGTCAAATGGACTCCGATTATTGTGTATTTGGTATGTACGGACTCGTGGTGAGACGAGGAATCCGTTGATATGAATTTCGTAGTTTTTTAGAAGTGGGCTCGGGGCTCGGGTTTTGCCAACTTCGTGTTTTTGGGTGTTTTTCGACTGTTTTCGATTGGGTATTGTTCCTTTAGCATATTGTAATGCATTCGCTCTGATTTTGGTTAGATTCGACGCGCGTGGAGGCCGAATTGAGGGGCAAAGGTGTCGCGAGCTAGAGATTTCACCAGTTCGAGGTGAGTAATACTTGTAAATGATATCCTGAGGGTTTGAAACCCCGGATTTGCACATCATAGTGCTGTATTGTGGTGACTTACACGCCAGGTATGAGCGTGGGGTAGAGCATCATTGGGGATTGTGACTTGGTCCATCCCGATTGTTGATTTTACTGCATGATTGACTTAATACTACTTGATACTATCATGATTTGGGCTGATTGCCATGTTTTGGGCTTTGTGCCGATTATTTGAATCCTTCAGGGATTGATATCACTGTTTTTGCATTACATTGCATATTATTTTACCTCAGTCCAAGGTTCTAAATACTGTTTTGCAAACTCAGCCATCTTTCTAAGATTGAAAGCTTAAATGATATTTTATTGACGTTTTGAGCTGAGAACTGCTATTTTGCTATTGCCCAAGGGGATTATGTGCATTTCTGGACTGTGCATGGATCCGGCTGCGCACCGCAGCGGTGTGACATTGATATCATTGATATTGCGCTTGGGCTGTAGGAGTCCCTCAGGAGTCTGAACCCCCACAGTGAGCGCGGGTACCCAAATGGATCGGGTTGTACGCCGCAACGTTCATGTGCATTGCATTGCATTCACGCATTGATTCATGTCTGTACTACGTGGCATGACATTTAGCACTCTCATATAATTGGCATCCATGCTATTTCTTGCACTATGTACCAGATACCTTGGTGTTATTTGTAAATAGAGTGTTGTGCCCGAGGGGCTGACTTGTGTGCGGACTTGCACTACCTGATATCGCATTCATATGCTTGCTGTTGGAAAAAGGAATATTTTCAAAAGAGATTTTTAAACTGAGCTAGATGTTCTACAGGATTTTCACGGTTTTACTATTTTGTTCAAAAGGTTGTACTGTACTATATAGCATGATGGAGTGTTCTTACGTGATTTCTTACCGCTCAGTTATTATTTACTCTTATTACCACTGAGTTGGAAGTACTCACTTTACTCCCTGCACCATGTGTGCAGATTCAGGTGTCTCGGGAGCATAGTTGAGCTATTTGCTGTTTTTCAGAGCTTCTCATGAGTTGTCGAGGTAGCTGCCTGACGTTTACAGGACCCGACTCCTCCCCTATCCCTTTATTATTTCCGCATTTTAGAACATTAGTATTACTGAGGATGTATTATTTTGTTATCTTAGAGGCTCTAAACTCATGACCCCAGGTCTTTGGGAGTTTTATTGGCAGTTGTTGTGATTTCCGTACCACTTCTGTCTATAATCACTGTTTAGAACTATATCATCTAATAATCTAATGCTATAAATTGGAAAATGGGTTACGTGGTTAAGTTGTGAGTGTTATATGGTCGGGCTTACCTAGCATTTGATGTTGGGCGCCATCACGATCGGGATTGAGGTCGTGACAAGGAATGAGGAATTAGTTGCATATATTCTGGAATTCTTCTTGCCAGAAAGTCAGGATTATATACCTCATACAAAGGCCACAAAGTGTAGAATACTACATTATTTTCTTGGACCAGTTAGATTTGTTTCACCGCCCCATGACCATAATCATAAGCTTGAATCAAAACTTAGGGTTCAATTCATAAGCTCGAGGTGGAGACAAAAACTGATTCATGTCGTGTCGCGACGTTAAATCAAGCTTTTATTGGGAGGTAACCCAATTTTTTTTAGTTTTTTTATTTTTTTTTATTTTTTTATTATTGTATTACTCTTGTAGTGTCGATTTTTTATTTTTAGGAGCATGGTATGCAAATCCATTGGAAGGATACAATAGCAAATCATTAGTTGAAACTAAGTGTAAGGTACCCGTATGAAGGACCAGGCCTGGGAGAAGTATGAGTACCCATGAGATGCTAGTGCTTCGGCCTTTGGCCTACCAGAAAATTTCTTTTACCCTCTTGTATGTATGGGTGTGCATTAGGGATAATGCATAATTTTAAGTGTGGGGTGAGGAAATTTTCTGGATGACTTTCTATGCTATTTTAGTCGTGTTAGTTTAATTGAATATTTTTTTTCAAAAATAGAAAAGATTGGACTTTTCCCGACGATGGATCTATTAGAGAATTTTCTTGAGGGAGTTTAAGTCTAAAGACAAAAAAGACAAAAAAAAAGATTTTCGTTAGTATAGCAAATACCCCTTGTTTTTTTTTTGTGTCGCGGTTCTTTTCCAAGAGTTTTGTTTGAACCGGGTGTAGATAGTTTTTTTTAATAGGAGCCATTGTATTGTATTTTGAAATGAAACAATATCTCTTGACTTTATTATGCCTTGAGAATAGTGAGTACTTTGGTTGTGACGCTTAGTCTCAGTTTTTGACTCTTGTATAAGCACCTTAAATTGTATGATTATAAAGTTGCTTAACAGCTTTGACTAGAGTGTCTTGATGAATCCAATCCTGAGTGAGTTAAGTGTCATGTGTGTGTGAGGTTTGTGTGTTATTCTGTGCATTGCATTTGATGCCTAGAACTTGCCCTTTGTATTTGCAAAGCGAAATAGTAGTTTTGTTCAGTCTTGGAAGTAATATAGGCATTACTTTGTTGAGCCAGATATATATATTTTTCCCGTCTAATTGTTATGTATCGTAGTTAACCCCTGTAATCCTGTTTCTTTGTCAACCACATTACAAGCCTTACCCATTTGTTTGAATTAACCATTTATTTGAACTATTGTAACCTCTCATGAGCCCTTGAATTATTTATAAACTGTGAAAAAGTTAAAGTGTGGGGTGGTTGGTTTAGCTTTTGAGTGGAGCTAATGAAATAAGGAGAAATGTGCACTGTTTTGAACAAGTAAGATCCACTTGAATTGGAGGAAAAATAGTTGTATTGTTGAGTATTCCTTGATAAGTGGTTACTCTTGATGTAATTATCCTTAAATAATTATGGGGTAATGTACATTAAGGTGAAGGTGGAGTTTGGTTTGACATAAGTATGGGGTTTACATGTTAAAGTATATGTATTAAAGTACTTAGGGAGGTGTAGTCACTCTTATGTCTAAATGTACCATACCCGTCCCGCAGCCTATATTACAACCAATAAAGTCTCACTTGATCCTAGACTGAATGAGCTCGATTAGTAGAGTAGTACATTATGGGCAAGCCTATGGTGCATCTTTTGTGGCATATGAATGTTATTTATGAGAGTGAGTGAATTATTTTTATCTTGAGTTCCTAAGTGTTCTTAAATTTTATTGTGTGGAACTGCTCTTTTTTGTTGTGCGAGAAAACTTGATTAATGAAGGAAAGATAATATTAGCGACCTCTATATTAGAGTAAGTGAATAATGTGTGGCACTTGTGAGTCGAATCTTGAGGTGAAGATGTTACGCATTTGTGCTTAGTCTATTTTAAATATTATTGGTGTGATGAATTAGGAGAATTATTTAAAAAGGTCGTGTCTATATAAAGTGTAGTTTGATTGCTCGAGGACGAGAAATGATTTAAGTGTGGGGTACTGATAATAGACTATAATTACATATTTTAGTCGATTATTACACTCTAATTTACTGCACTTTAGTTGAGTTTGCGCTTTAATCACTAGTGTTTTGCACTAAGTGTGTGTTTTATTTTTTGTATGAGTGATTCCGAGCTATGTAGATGTTATGAAATGAATTCAAGTGATTTGGAACTTTGAAGTCTGAGTAAAATCCCAAGTAATTAAGCCAGGATCGTATTCGGGGATCAACGGATAATAGAGTAATGAAACGAAGAATCGACTAGGCATGTTGCGCACTGTCTACAACTTTCATATCTTACGTTTTTCCAAATTCCAAACGGAACAGGGTGAAAAATACGCGAAACCGTAGACTAGCCAAATACCGCATTTGTACCGCGCCTAGACCGCGATCGCGGACGTTCAGGCCTGGAAACTTATCCTTTTTTGCATAGAAGAAGGTATAATTATTTTGGTCCGACCCTACTTGGTATATATACATGGAAAAATGGTATTTTGACCAGGTTGGATATACTTTTTAACACAGATTCGACCTAAGGAGACAGAGACACAATAGGAGTAAGGCGGAAAATTCTTCTACGAGCTTTTCCTTCCTCTTCCTATTTTTTCATTGTTGGTTATGACTTTTAGTATTGTAGTTTTACATACTATTATGAATAACTAATTTGTTATCTAGAGTTTTGATGGAACCTTTTGTAGGATAAATTCTTAATATGTTTTTATATAATTGAGCCGTTGGATTTTCTACTTGTTCAACTGCGTGTTGATTGTTGTTGATTGAATGGTCATCAATTGACTGTGCCTATTTAGTATGTACTACTCGAGAGAGTGTATATATTTAGATAGTTGTTGAACAACATCACTCCTAACGTATGAGAGAGATCAATATAGAGGGTTTAAAGGTAGGTTTAGAAATAACAAAGCCTTGACGTGGTCATAATGAGCGGTTAGATAAAGCCAACTAGCGTAGTTTGAAAGAATATGTCTAGTAAATTGTCGTAGTTGCTTGAGAGAGAATTACAGCACCTAAAATGCTCACGATCAGTAAAGAATACATAGGCGTAATTGTTGGGAACATAATGGGAAGGATTCCAACATTTGGAGAAATCATAACTCTAGACCTCCTTAATTTTGTCTCAAATTTTATCATTGTTAGTTGATAATTTGACTGCTTTTTATAATAGTGTTAGTTAATTAGTTAGAAATAAATATTATAATCTCTATAATTAGAAAATTGTTTGGACCCGTGGTTCTTAGAAATATTGAACAACATCAGCTAAGCCTTAATTTTCTGCGGGATTCAATTTCGAACTTATAGACCGAATTATATTTACAGCGACCGCATATCATTTTGAACACTAGAGTTGGGCGTCAACAATAGATGTCGACGATTTATCTTCTAACATTACTGGTATATCCGTTCTCGACTTCAACTTTTGATGTCCTAAATTGATTTTAGTGGTCAATTGACTAAATTTTGTAGTAATATTTTACCTTAATTAATATGTAGAAATTAAAGGTAGGTACTCACTAAAGTAGTATGAAGATTCTACTGCATGATCAAAGATTCACTTCCAAAATCAAATTAAAGCTAATTTTCGATGAGTACGTTTCGACTGAAATTCAAAAATAGCCAGACTTACAACTGATAATTAAAAAATAACTACAGTTTTAAAATTAATCGATATTAAGCTATTTTTCATGTAAATATAAAATTTGAACAAAAACACTGTTAAAAAATTAAAATATTTCAGTATAATATGTTGTAGTTCGAATATTTTACATATGAGCTTCCAGTATAATATGCTGAAATTTTATAATGTGCTGGAGTTCCATCATAATATACTTGAAGTTTATATGCAGGAGCTCCATAATTCCGCATATTATGCGGGAAGTTCTGTGTCTTGGAGTTCCAACATAAAATGCTGGAAATATATACGCATGAGCTACATAATCTCACATATCATGCTGGAACTTTTTATGTTTCAGCAAAACAGTAACTATTTTTTATTAACTTTGTAAACACTAGTTATTTTTCAATTACCAATTCAAAAAATGACTATCCAGTGCTATTTTGACATACCTTTTAGTATGAAATGGGCCAAAGTCCAATGAGAGAAGTTGGACAGAGAGCCCAACTTACGGTCGTTAGCCCAGATTAGCTGGCCCATAAATGTCACTGGGCCATAACTCACATCACTGCTTCTCTACAATTGTAACAGTGGGAAAGACAAAATGATTAATCATAATAATCAGGAAAATAGTACTGGTTTTATATAACTAAGTTGGAATTTTCTTGATTTTGTTTTTCTAGTTAGTCGTATCTTTTGCTGCTAAATCTAAAGCACTAAAAGAATATAAGTGTTATAATTAGGTATTTTCTATTATGCATCTCGCAATTCGCATGAAAACTATTTCCTCAAAGCGATGTGTTTCCTCAATAAATATCTTAGCTTTCTACCGAAGAGGTTAAACGCATATGTAAGTATACACGGTCATCAAGTAATAAAGTGACTAAAAATTGATTATCGAACCCACGAAAACTTGTAATTAACTATTAGCTAAATTAGACTTTTCTAATTATCTAAACAAGGATTAGCTTAGAAGTATTTGATTCTAACTGATTAAAATAAAGAAAAACTAATAATGAACTTTAAACAGAGGAAAAGCAGATTTTTATGTTATTAATGTGATAAAAACAATCTAGGGTTATGGGCTATCTAATAATCATATTGTATTCTTCAATTGAATTGACTAATTAATTTATCTGGTTTATTGGTTGACAGGGTTAATGTTGCTCATAAGAATCTGTCGAGATCTTACTCGCCTATTCAAGCTAATCTAACGCCTATATGTCTATGGAATTAGAACTAACGAGAACGCATTTATAATTCCTGTAAATCAAGCAAGCAAGGCGATTAGATATATGTCTATCCTAACTGCGAATCCGTTCCCCAATGCCCAGGCTCAAGAACTTGCTCTACTAAATCCTATATGCAATCTAGAATTCCCACTTTCGAGTTCAATTCTAGATTCTTAGATATTATTTAATTGATGATCAATCAATCAAATAATTAAGTACAAGATTGAATAGATAAACTAATACGATAAATCAAGAAATCAAAATCAATAATTCGAAAAACAATATTCATGAAAGAACCACAACCCTAGAACGTGAAATTTAGCTCCACGTAGACATGGTAGTCAAACAACAAATCATACAAAGAAACATAAAAATTAATAAATTTGGTGGAAGAAAGATAGAACTTAATGAATTCCGGCCTCCACGGCGGCTCTATGCTTGTGTTTTCCTCTCAAAAATACCCTCTCCTTTAAAATTAGGTTTAGGTTGGCTTTTTTATGAGTTAGGGGTGTCTTAGGGTTGAAATAACCGAGTCCTAGTCGAATTAGGATGTGTTTGTGTTTGGAGGACCCACGCTGGCCTTGGCGCTCAAATTTTATACATTATGTAAGTTGCGCCATAGTTTACTTTTTGCCTTTTCTTCCCAATTTCGCTCCAATTTGTGTCATTTCGTCCCAAATTGCATCCAAATAATTCCTACACATAGAAATACCACTAGTGAGCACAAATCATCATATTATACATCTCAAATCTTCGAGACATGAGCTAAATGCGAAGCGATATATATCAAAATATATATATACTTTAAGCCGACTATCAATACCCCACATTTAGACTCTTGTTCGTCCTCGAGCAATCAAACTATACTTTATATAGACACGACCTTTTTAAATAATTCTCCCAGCTCATCATACCAAGAATATTTAAAATAGATTAAGCACAAAAGTGTAACATAAATCACTTCAAGATTTGACTCACAAGTACCAAGCATTATTTTCAACTCACCCACTTACTCTAATATAGAGGTCACTGAAATTACCTTTTCTTCATGAATCAAGTGCCTTCACACAACAAAAGAGAGTAGTTCCACACAATAAAATTTAAGAACACTTAGGAACTCAAGATATAAAGAATTCACTCACTCTCAGAAATAACATTCATATGTCAGTAGTGTATTACTCTACTTATTGAGCTCATTCAGTCTGGGATCAAGTATGATTTTATTTGGTTGTAATGTAGACTGAGGAACGAGTATGATATATACATTTAGATATAAGAGTGACTACACCTCCCTAAGCAATTTAATACATACACCTTAACATTTAAAATCCCACACTTATGTCAAACCATAACTCCACCTTCACATGAATATATATTAACTCTCCACTTCTTTAAGCACAATTACATCAAAAGTCACCACTATCAAAGAATATTTTTCACAATAATACAACTATTTTTTTCTTACTTTTCTCTTTTCAAGTGGCTTTTACTTTTTTTTTTAAAACACTGTACCTTTCTCCTTATTTTATTAGTTCCACTGAAAAGCTAAACCAACTACCCCATATTTTAACTTTTACAAGGTTCACAACAATTCAAGTACTCATAGGTGAAAATGTTCAAATGGATGGTTAATTCAAATACATGGGTAATTTTTGTAATGTAGTTGCCAAAGAAATAGGATTACAAGCTCAAAGGGGTTAACTATGATACATAATAATTAGGCGGGTAAAATATATCTATGGCTCAACAAAGAAACGCCTATATCACTTCCAAGGCCGAACAAGACTACTATTTCACTTTGCAAACACACTGTCATACCTCCTTTTTACTACACCCCCAAAAAGGTAAAAGAGAGTTTTTCCAATTAAAGGACAATCGAAACGAGATAATATTATTAAAAGATTTAGAGTCGCCACTTGGGAGATTTATGGTGTCCCAAGTCACCGGTTTAAGATCCTGAATCGAGGAAAGATTGACTCTGTATTACAGTCTGCGAACCAAAAATCCGGGTAAGTAATTCTATTAACCCGGGAGAAGGTGTTAGGCATTCCCGAGTTCCGTGGTTCTAGCACGGTCGCTTAACTATTATATTTGGCATATTATCTGATTTTTAAAATATATTTTTAGTCTATGGTTCAACTTTAACCTTAACCGCTCTTATTCTTTTTTTAGGAAGATTGCAACAATATTAAAATACGTCTTGAACCCACGTCACAGAAATGCACTCGCGATCTACGACATATTTTAACATTGTTGAGATTTGAATTTGGGTCACATAAATGCACACCCAAATTTAGATTTATGTATCGCGACCATGCACGGGACTGTACCCAAGGCCACGATGATTTATTTATCCTTGTTTGACTTACATGAATCCATTTACTTTTACAATTCTACTGCACAGAATACCTTCGTAGAGAAACATCAGGAACTGAGTAAGTTTAGGAATTTAAACCAAAGGTATGGAATCATTAAGATTGACGTATGAAAGTTATATATCACACAAAATACATAATACTATCCTGGTGACACTTAGAATTTATTCAATTCTCTTTTAGAATCTCAAATATATCAATTGATGCTTCTAGTTCTTATATATTGACAAGAATAACAAGGGAAGTATCCACCTACTCAAAGTTAAGGCAACTAAATCGTTTCAATAGTGAGGAAAACAGGATAAAATACAAAGAACTGGAGGATAGATTATACATAACTCAAACAACAAATAAAGTAAAGCAACCAAGGATTGATAACAACCTGTAAATTAGAACAAAAGGCGAACCTTTTACAGCTTTCAATTTAGCAAAGTGACCCATGCCCATTTACAAAGAAGATTAGGCCAATGAAACTGAACACAAACAGATCCGTCACCAAGACCACGTCAGAACCTCGAACTCGACAGGCCCTCGAACTCGAACATCAAAACCTCCTCATGTATCGGTTTGGGACTGGTTTCAAGTTGAGGCAGCAATGGACGAGAGATGCGAGGCCATTTTCTGAGATTTTCTGACGTGCTGGTATGTGTGTGTGTGCTACTGTTTCCGGCGAGTTCTTGGTCAAGAGCATATAATTTTAGTTCAAACGCATGAGTTTATGCATGCATCGTTCTCCAGATCTGCTCGTTTTGAGTCTAATGGTGAAGCTTTTTCAGAAGCTCGCCGTTAATGGTGATACGCTGACGATTATGGTGGTGGGACGGGTCGCTCTTTGGTCAACGGAGATGAGAAGGAGCAGAATGGCGTTAATGGGGTCTCGAAGAGGATAGTCGCTGGGGTCGTTGCTGTGAGGAAGATGAAGAGGACGGCTGGGTCATTTTTTTTTTCTTGCGGCTGAAGGCTGCTTCAGGTCTTTGTCGAAGAAGACGACATGGAGAGGGGTTCTCTGATTTTTTTTTTTCCAGAAAATGCGGCCATCTCTATTTCAGTGTTTAGGGTTATGTTAAGATTAGTTTTGGTTATATAGAAGGGTTTTAGGTTTGGGGGATATGAGTTTGGTATTATTGGGCCTTAAAATGGGGCCAAAGACTCACAAAAAAATGGGGGAATTGCAGCGGTATCCTATTTTTATGCCACCTTTTAACCTATTCCCTGTTTTTAAAAATTATTGATTTCGTAACCAACTAACAGAAAATTCGTGTTAATATGTGTCACGACCCTAGTTCACCAATTGTGAACACGTCATAACGGCACCTAGTCTTCACGACCAGGTAAGCCTAACACATTGCGGAAGTAACAACATTTGCGCATTTTATTCAAAAGCTAAATAACATGAGTAATGTATACAGTTGCCACCTGGCACATACACTTTAACACTTTAAATTCTGAAACCATCCCAAAGACCCGGAAACCCACGGGCAACACAAGCTAAGAATAATACATAACACTGCTCTAATCATCCGGAAAGTTTATAACAAGGAAGAACATAATAACATCTAGCTAACTAAAGGGTAGAGTGAGAGGGAGACTCTTCGGTCTGTGGACGCGGCAGATATACCTCAAATCTCCAAAATGCTCCATGCAGCTACTGATAATGCGCCTGCGTAGAGGTACCTGGATATGCACATGAAAACATGCGCAGAAGAGGCGTGAGTACACCACAGCGGTACTCAGTAAGTGCCAAGCCTAACCTCGGTTGGGTAGTGACGAGGAAAGGTCAGGGCCCTACTGAGGCAAAAACAATATAGCAGCAAAATATTAACGGTGTAGAAATCTGACGAAACTAATGAACGCAGCAGTGTAATAAGACAGCTCAATGAAATAGTAATACTACAAAGACAGAACAGAAAACGCAGAGTAAACACAGCTAAATTGCAACAAAAATGCCAACGAGGGTCTCCCAGGATACCGTCCTGTAGCCCTTTTCTCAACTGTCCTATGGATCTCCCGGGATACCGTCCCGTAGTTCAATTCTCACATCAATATCAAAGGATCTCCCGGAATTCCGTCCCGTAGTCCAAAATAAAAGTGCAGTGGGATCTCTCGTGATATCGTCCCGTAATCCCAAAATAAAAGTGCAGGGGGATCTCCCAGGATACCGTCCCGTAGTCCCAAAATAAAAGTGCAGGGGGATCTCCCAGGATACCGTCCCGTAGTCCCAAAATAAAAGTGCAGGGGGATCTCCCGGGATACCGTTCCGTAGTCCCAACGTAAAAATACAGGGGGATCTCTCGGAAATCAAACCCGTAGTCCCAAAGTAAACAAATAAGGGGGAGCTCCCGGAATCCCGCATCCGTAGTCCCAATGTAAATACGCAACCAACATCAGAGAAATATTCAGAAATTGAAGTGCAACAATACAAGGCAATAATTAATACGGGCTTAACATGCCCCACGTAATCACAGTTATGACAATTTAAACAAATAGGCAACTTGGATTAATTAAACATGCTCTTCCACGCTAGCACAGGTTATAATAGCAAGTAAAGTAAAGCAAATATGAAAGAAAATCCAAATCAAATATTTAAGTAAGAATTCGGGTTTCAACAATTAGCTTAAGTACGCGCTCGTCACCTCACGTACAAGGCATTCAATTACCAATTATCACATCCTAAGGGACGAAGTCCCCCACACAAGGTTAGG
>MU718460.1:92261-188216 GCA_026770625.1 Nicotiana glauca
TGGGCTTGTGTTGAGGTGTCATATCACCAGAGTGGTGTGTTGGATTCGAGGAGATCGTTGGAGTCATTAATGAATACGAACAGATTTGATTTCAGCTTGTTGGAAGGATAATATCGAGGTTCGACTCAGAAATTTGCTGTTATATTAGTCAAAATGGAAGTGGCTTCATGAATGGTTGATCTGAGAGATGGTTACGGTTTGCTGCATATTTCATTTATCGTTGGCAGTACATGAAAGTGTTGGAATGAAACTTTAGCTAAATAAGAGGTTTTCTATCGGTATTTGGTTGTTGTGGGTAACTACTGTGAATGGAAGTTATCGTATCGAGTGCTTGGATTATGTGGTATATCATATGACTTCACCTGGGGTTGCAGGTATGGATTATTACAGCTGGTTCGGGCTTATTCCGAGTATAGAGGTGAGGTTTTGATCTTGTGTATGATTTCGGAAAGTGCAATGTGGTTCTACGGTTTATGGTCTAGATGGATTGCGAGATTTCAGCTATGTTGTGTTATCGGACCTATGCGAGATATGGTGACGTGGGATCACCCCGGGTATATGATTGGTATGGGCATTCAGCTATTGGTTGGCTTCTAGTACAACTCTGGGTACGCTCGCGGACGAGTGTTTGTTTAAGTTGGGGAGGATGTGACGATCTGACCCGTCGTCTCAGGAGTTACCACCCCATTTCCCCCATTTTATGCCTCCTCAAATTACGTTATCGGTATTTGGTGTGTTAGAGTTGATTTGGATTGGTTTTGATAAGAAATGAGACACTTAATCTCTTTAAGAAAGGCTTAAGTTGGAAAAGTCAACCGGATGTTGGCTATTGTGTTAGAGGGCTCGGATTTGAATTCCGATGATTTGGTTAGCTTTGCAGGGTGATTTATGACTTAGGAGTGTGATCGGAATCATTGGAGGTCCAGTGTAGAATTTTGCTTGAATTGGAGAATTTAGTATTTTGGCGAATTCCGGTTGATAGGTGAGATTTTGATCCGAGGGTCGGAATGGAATTCCGAGAGTTGCTGTAGCTTCCATATGTGATTTGTGATGTGTGGGCGAAATTTCAGGTCATTCGGACGTCGTTAGGTTGGGTTTTTGAACTGATGCGTGTTTCGGAAGTTTTTGGAAAACTTAGGCTTGGATTCGATGAGAAACGATGATTTTAGTGTTGTTGGATGTGTTTGTACGATTGGAACAAGTTAGTATGATGTCATAGGACATGTTGGTGCTTTTGGTTGAGGTCCTGGGGCCCTCGGGGTGATTTCGGGTGGTCAATCGGACCAATCTTGGCCTTAAAAGATTGCAGGTTTTCAGTTATTTTTGTTGCAGAAGAATTGTTCTTTGCGTTCGCATTGGTGAGACGCGAACGCGTAGAAGGAATTTGAGGGAAAGGATTTTTGGCCTTCGCGTTCACATCTGAGGCTTCACGATCGTGTAAGGAAATCTGACCATGCATCGCGTTCTCGTGAAGGGGGATGCGTTCGTGTATAAGGAGTTGGGTTCCAGGGCTGTTGCCCTTCACGTTCGCGTGGTGATGTCCACGTTCGCGTAAGATTGAGTTCCAGACTTTCGCGTTCGCGTGGATGCAACTGCGTTCGCGAAGGGTATTTTTGGCAGAGGCGAGATTCGTTCATCACGAACGCGAGAGGACCCTCGCGTTCGCATAGAGGAAAAATAGGCCTGGCAGAAGGGTTTTTATGGATCATTTCATCCGCGAGTCCAAGTTAATTTCCTCCATTGTTGAGCATCTTGAGAGCTTTTTGGGAGCAATTGAAGAGGGTTTCGAGGAGGATTGATTGGAGGTGAGTCTTATGGCCTAGAAACATCATTTTTATTGAAGAATCAATCTGTAAATTCATGGAAATTTGAGTAAAATTGGAAGAACTAGGGCTTGACTTTTGAAATGAAATTTTGGGATTTGAGGGGGCATTTGAGCTCCGATTTCGGTAAATTTGATACGTATGAACTCATGGCGAGACGAGGAATCCGGTGATGTGAATTTTATAATTTTTCGAGAAGTGGTCCCGGGGCTCGGGTTTTGCTAGTTTCGAGATTTTTGCTATTTTTCGATTGTTTTCGATTGGGTATTGTTCCCTTAGCATATTGTGATGTATCCGCTCTGTTTTTGGATAGATTCATCGCGCGTGGAGGCCGATTTGAGAGGCAAAGGCATTGCGAGCTAGTGACTTTGCCGGTTCGAGGTGATTAACGCTTGTAAATGATATCCTGAGGGTTTGAAACCCCGGATTGCACGTCGTGGTGCTATATTGAGGCGAGACACGCATTCTATGACGAGTGCGGGGTCGTTTTATATTGGGGATCGTGACTTGGTCCATCCCGAGTGATATTTCTTCTATATTAGTGATTGAGACACATACTATATTGATTCTAATTGGGCTTATTGCCATGTGTGGGGCCTTGTGCCGACCTGTAGAACCCTTCGGGGATTGATATTACTATTTTAGCGTATTTTGCATATCATTTGGTTTCAGTCCAAGGTTTTAAATACTATTTTGCAAACTCAGCTATACTCCTAAGTTTTGAAAACCCAAATGATATTTTAAATGATAATTCGGGCTGAGAACTACTGTTTTATAAATGCCCAGGGGGCTTATGATGATTTCTGGACTGAGTATGGATCGGGCTGTGCACCACAACAGTGATTTTGAAACAGTGGTAACAATGACACTGTATGATGTGACTTGAAACAGTGGTAACAATGACACTGTATGATGTGACTTGAAACAGTGGTAACAATGGCACTGTATGATGTAAATTGGTCAGGTAATAATGACTGACCGGTCAGGTAACAATGACTGACCAGGAATTAATTAATGCCACGAGATGGCTTGATATTGCGCTTGGGCTGTAGGAGCCCCTCCGGAGTCTGTACACACCCCCAGTGAGCGCCGTCGACGATAAATAAATATGGATGGCTCGGGCTGCATGCCGCAGTGGGTACTGGAATGTACCATTATATGCATTGCATTGCATTCATGCATTTGTTCATTATTTGTTGTTTGTGATATTTCTTGAGATATCTATCTGCTGTTATGGTATTATCTGGTCACTCCTAAAGCTCCTAAGTTTTGAAAACTCAAATGATATTTTAAATGATAATTCAGGCTGAGAACTACTGTTTTATAAATGCCCAGGGGGCTTATGATGATTTCTGAACTGAGTATGGATCAGGTTGCGTGCCGCAGCAGTGATTTTCAGACAGTGGTAACAATGACACTGTATTATGCATTTGGTCAGGTAACAACGACTGACTAGGAATAACACCATGCGGTCAGGTAACAATGGCTGACCATGAACGAGATTAAGGCCCGAGGGGCGAGGTTCTGTGTATAGCGGCACTAATTGTTTGAGATTATTTTTGCAACTGTTGAAAAGATCATTTTCAAAAGAGGTTTAAACTGAGACAAGATATTTTCCAAAGATTTCACAGTTTCACTGATTTCTAAAGGAGTTTTACACTATTTCTATATAGCATGATGATCTGCTATACGTGTTTTCTTGCTGCTCAGTTATTATTTACTTTTATTACTCACTGAGTTGGAGTACACACTTTACTCCCTACACCTCGCGTGCAGATGCAGGTACTGGTTTACCCGGTAGCGGGTTTGAGCTGGTTGAGGATTTTGCTATTGGAGCCGAGCAAGGTTACCGCCAGCGTTCGCGGCACCAGATTTCTTCTTTTGATTCTAAATTTTTAATCTATGTATTACAGGCCTTGTAGTTGACTTAAAAATCCTTCTAGATGCTCGTGACTTGTGATACCCCGGTCGGGCTGTATCGGGATGGTTCCCTATTTTATTATTTTTCCTCCGCACATATGATAATTTTACTAATGTTTTAGACTTATTTATGCTAAGTAAGTATTAAAGAGGTATTGATATCTGTTGGCTGGCCTTGTCTTCACGAGAGGCGCCATCACGATCGGGTTTGGGAGTTGGGTCGTGTCACCCTCCCTTGTCTTAAGTCAAAATGGAAAGAATACTTTTTTGGCAGATGCCCATGAGATACCATAGGAAAGGTCAACCCCTTTTACATAGTTGGCGACCTTTTCATTGGTTGATTCTTCCTCATACCAACAAAAGTCCGTAAGTGGCTTAATAATTGCTGCTTCTTCTTCTTCTATTTTAAACTGTTCTTTGGATATCATCTTTTTCTTTGATTTGCTCTTAAAAATCTGCATTCTCTTTTTCTTCCTTTTCTCAATTATCTTCAACTTTTCTTCTAAAGGATGAACACTATCCAGGATAGTCATATATTGATCGAAAAGTAAATCTGTTACTGCACATTTTGCTTTTGTATAACGTGGAAGGTGATAGCAATATTTTTTGTGCAAGTAATATACGCCCACGTCAATATGCTGCAAATGGACAACGACAAATGATAACATGTGAAATTACCACTATGAAGTTTAGAAAAAACACACTACACAACTACAAAAACAGCTTGAAAAAAACTTAAGCATATTTAGTTTTAGCAAATAAGCTAAAAAACTACAGCAGATTACTATGAATAAAGCTATACTACAAAAAATAAACTAAACTTTTGGAAAATACAGTTGAAAACCAATTCAAAAAACAAACTTAATAACTTACTTCATCCGCAAGATCAGTGTCAGGATCCATAAGCTCGGTAAAGAATGATTTTTGAATATCAATTCCAGCTAATCTGAATGGATTGGAATCATATTCACTGGCATCCATCTTCAACCATTTTTCAAATCTTTGCATCAATCCGCTGTCTTGAGAAACATAATGGAAGGGACACCTTCTTCTATGCTTTCCTACTATTCAATCTTGACCCCTTTGCTTTTTCCTATAAACTACATAAGGAGATCTCAACCAAATACTCTCCATATGCATCCTTTTCCCTTTTCTATCTCCTTTACCTTTTGCTTGCTCTTCCTGCTGTTCCGTCGCAACTAAATATTGTTGTTCAGCAGCAGGGGGGGAGGGACTACAACCATCATGGCGGATGCTTGACCAATTCCTTGTTGTTCACGACGTTCCTCTGTCTCTTCACGAACAACAGCAGCAGCAGAATTACCTTCTGAATTAGCCCCTTATGTACTACCAAGTGAAAATGAACATATATTGAAGTTGGGGATATCACTGGTATCACACATAGGAGAACTAGAAATCTTCCTTTTCTTAGGTTTTGGAAGCAGTTCTGATGCATCAGATGAGATCTGCAAAAGCAAGGAAATTATAAACATAAATAAAACTGATAGAGAATACACATTAGGCAAAAAAAAATCCAGTAATCGAATTGCAGAAAATAATTACCTGGTTTAAGTGTTGCGACACAGATGGTGTTTTCATTCCAACAGATCCCGTATCTTCATGCAAAAAAAATAATAAATAATACTCACTAAATTTTATAAAATAATATCAGCACACTTCACACCTGTCTGTGACTCAACAGGTGTGAATATATGTATTTCTCCTTTTTCATATTCCTCCAGAATCTCACCCAATTCTTTTTGACCTGCCTCCAATAATTCTGAAAAATCATTCAAAAACATAAAAAAGAAAATAAAATATATAAAATTTCAAAATGTAAAAAATATACTTCGATCAAATATAATAAATGCATGATCTATAGAATACCTTCACGTTTGTTAACCACTGTGGTTTCCTCAGGCTGCATGCCTTTCTCAATATCAGCATTTCCAGCATCATTCAACTCTGAACCAACGTCGATCACCATTCCAGTATTCTCTGGAAGGGTTTTCTTAACTTTACCTTCATTCAATTCAACATCATTAGAGAGTTTTTGAGTTGTGGCTATTGAACCACAACTAGTTTTAACTTCCACTGCATATTCATAAAAGAGGGGGAATAGATCACCTAATCTTTCTACATATAAAACACAAAAAAAAATTTATACCCGTAGTGAAAATTTTAATACAGGATATTATAAAAAAAATTATTAAAACTTAAACTCTAACAAGGGTGAAGTTAGCCAGTCACAAACAAAAACTTCAACACTTACAAAAAAAAAAACTTCAGCTCTAGAGCTAAAGTTCGACAGTTATAAAAAAAATCTTCAGCTCTACAGCTGAAGTTCGATAGTTATAAAAAAAACTTCAGCTCTAGAGCTGAAGTTCGACAGTTATAAAAAAAAATTTAACTCTATAGCTGAAAATTCACCAGTTATAAAACCAAAACATTCACCAAAAATTTGTTTTGTACTTTGTACCGGTAGTAACAATTTCCTGAGTAGCACCACCTAGAAGTTCATTGCAAATCGCTATTACTCCTGCATACTGATCGTCTTTCAGATTTGAACTACCAACAGGTGCTTGATCACTTTTCGAAGCACAACTCGGTGCATGTTTTTCAATGCCAACAACTTGATCATCTGCACCTTTCTCTCCATTATCATCTGCGACATTAGGCAATGCATCATGAGCAGTATGTTCTTCAGTCTCGACAACTTGATTATGAGCACCTTCCTCGCTTCCAATATTCTCAGTTGATAAATGTGCTTCATCATTTACATATCTGCTCAATCTATCAGGACTGGAACGTTGTTCTTCAACTTGTTCTTCAACATTTTGATCGCCTTCAAAAGCCAATGGATCTTCGGAAAAGTCATTCATCCTGTCATGTTCTCGATCCATTCCAGTTGATTTGTTGACAATTGTAAACAACTGCTCAAACTTCTCATCAAAATATTCCTAGAAAAAAAATTACTAAAAATGATTAATCTGAAATAAAATGAGCACAAATAAAAAGACTTCTCTATAAATTAGCTTACCTTCACTTTTAGAAAAACCGCATCAACAATAGCAGTTCGCTCCTCCTTTTTAAACTTATCAAAAACTTCGTTCACGATTGTGCTTCTTTCTTTTTCATTTTGCCTTTGAACCTCCGCCGTTAACCTCTACAATAGATAACACAACAAATATTCAGATATAGAATAAAACTTCAGCTCAAAAAACATGTTGTACTTTTACAAAAACAAACCTAAAAAACTTCAGATAAAAACTTACGGAGCATATTTTATCAAGTAATTCATCTTCATCAAAGTCAGATGTAGACGAAGTAGAACGACTCTTGGTACGAGATGCTTCGACAATAAAAGGAGTTCGATTCAGTTCTTTTGGTTAATTCCGACTACGTGGTGATTCACCAATGTCATGAGTTTGATTCACTTCTTTTGATCGACTCTTTGTAGGTGGTGATTTACCAATGATAGGATTTTGATTCAATTCATTTGATCGACTCAGAGTAAGTGGTGATTTACTAGTTGAACGAACTACATTATCTACATTTGAACGAATCCGGCTGCATGGTAATTTCCCAATTAAAGGCATTGAATTCAATTCCTCTTCTGTAGGAATTATATCCAATACCCTAAAGTCGCGATATCTCTGTTTAATACAAAAAAGTATATTATGAGAAGAAAAAAAAATAATACATCAGCATATTAATACAAAAAAAAAAGTAACTTACTTCATGAGTTTTGAACATATAATAAAGTTCAGGAAATTTAGGCTCTCCCACGCATACATAACGTAACATTCTGGGGATCTGAGGCATATCAAGGTACTCATTCTCTGCTACATACTTCTTCTGAACATCTGGGAAGCGCTCATAGAACCAAACACATCGCGGATATGGAAATCCAATAAGTTTATACTCAGTTGCATGATGTTTGTTCTGCTTGTCCAATGCATGTTTCAATGAATAAATGAGCTTCTCATAAGCCACATTACCCCAGGGATATTCAACACGAGCCTTCTCGTCCTCAATGATATATGCATACTCCTCATTCACACATGAATCGTTATTTTTTCCAAACAGAATAGACTCTACAATAAGAATTTTTACAAGCGTAACTGTATCTTCATCATTCTCACATACGTGTGGATGATTCACAGCATTCTTTGGAATTGCATTGCAAGTCATAAAACCTCGAATATCCTTCAGATACACACCCTTGGACTTACCAAAATAGCGTTTTGGAATAGTGCACTCTCGATTAAATGGTTTTTCAATATTATGTGTTGTGATCGGCAAACCACACATAATGTAAAAGTCTTCAAGGGTGAAGGAAACATCATGCCCAAATATCTTGAAACTAATAGAGTCTCGATCATTCGTGAATATTCGAGAAAGACACAGACAATGAACCAACTTCATGCTGCATTTGATATTCTCCATAGCAATAATGTGTTTAAATGGACCATTACTAAGCTTAGTCTATTGTGCAGGAGTCAAGAAAGTTACAATTAAACTCTTCAAATCATGGTTCCCCTTCCAGTAACCCTTAGAGTTGAACCATTCTGTAAACTCAAAATATTTTTGTCCTGGTTTTGTAGGTAGAGGCTGAGGGACATAAGGACCTGGGACTACAACAAGTAGTCTAGGTTTTTTAGGTGCTTTGCCTTCTTTAGCTACTTTAGGATCTTTAGGGGCTTTAGGAGCCATCTGTCAAAAAAAAGTAAAAGATACAAATACTAACATCAGGACATTATCAAAAAGATAAATCATATTGCACTAAAAAAAACTTCGGCCAAGCAGCTGAAGTTTTTTTGTTATTACTCAAAAACTTCAGCATAAGCTGAAGTTTTCCATATACACTGGCTAAATTAAAAAAAAATCATATTGCACTAAAAAAACTTTGGCCTAGCAGCAGAAGTTTTTAATTTATTACTTAAATACTTCAGCAGGAGGCTAAAGTTCTCCATATACACTGGCTAAATTAAAAAAATCATATTGCACAAAAAAAAAACTTCGGCCTAGCAGCTGAAGTTTTTAATTTATTACTTAAAAACTTCAGAAGGAGCCTGAAGTTTTCCTCTTACACTGGCTAAATTAAAAAATCATATTGCACTAAAAAAAACTTCAGCCAAGCAGCTGAAGTTTTTTGTTATTACTCAAAAACTTCAGCAGGAGGCTGAAGTTTTCCACATACACTGGCTAAATTAAAAAAATCATATTGCACTAAGAAAAACTTCGGCCTATGAGCTGAAGTTGTTTTATTATCACTAAAAAACTTCAGCAGGAGGCTGAACTTTTTCTCCTACAATGGCTAAATTAAAAAATTATATTGCACTAAAAAAACTTCGGCAAGCACAAAACATTCAGCCAAAAAAACAAAACACAAATTCAAATCCAAAAATAATGCCAAAACATGAAAAAAAACTTCAGCTCCTATCCTAAAGTATCATTATCATCTGTTTAACTCTGAAAACTTTTAAAAATTTGAACGTCTAATCACAACATGAACAATATATCAAACTAAACCCTATCATAAATACATGAATATCAAAACCCAAAACCATAAATTAAATCATAAAACAAAACTCAGAAAGTTAATGCAATGTACCTGTGATTAAATCGTAATGTGGGAACAACGATGACTAGCAGTTAAAAATTCTAAAGAACGACGAAAACCGTTTATTTCTAAGAAGAGCAAATGAAAAATGCGAATAACGGGTGAGAGAAACAGTATAACAATAGTGTATACTTGGAGGAAAAGTAGTCTTTTAATAAAGAAGGGTAAAATAGTATTTTTAAATGGCTTTTAACAAAAAAACGGATACGGGAGCAAACAGAAAGATAAAGCGGGTACAGGTTAAAGGGGGGCACCCAAATAGGGCGCCCCGTGCAGTTCTTACCAAAAAAACTACAAAATTCATAAAGACGGGGTAAACCAACCCAAAACTGATTTCTCTTTCTGAAATTATATACAATTTATAATATAAAAATATTAAACTAATCTTAATTGATTAAACTAACTATCTTAAAACATGAAACTATTTTTTTTGTGTTTTCCAGATTATATGAAAATAAAGATAAGGTACTATTTTTGTATATTTTTAGATTTAAATTTATGGAAGATACGTAAACTAAAATATTTTTTATAATTTTTATTTTCTTGTAAAGAAATAAAGTAAAATAGTCAAAATTAGTTGAAATAGCAATGTTAGGCCTAAATTAAATATTTACAAGCTAAAATATGAAAAATCTTGGGGAGGGTCAAAAATCACACGTCTACAACTGCCCCTTTTTGACTGGAAACACGAAGAGTATTCAGACAAAGAATGACTAGACATGTGTTTTGACCCGACCCTTATTTGGAGAGACTAAAACTAAGAGAAAATAGGGATGTGACCGAGCCATTGTATCTGAGCTGCCTACGTATCCTTGGCTATAAAGGAATCGAGCCACGTGTAGTTCAGAGGTGAGTGAGATGATGGAGTATGCCGAGGTGAAGAGCCAGTCGAGGTGCCGTTCTGCCGAGGTTCGGATCTGTGATCCTGTTATTACATCAAAATCAAAATAAATGAAAAAACCGAGCTAAGCCTGTCAACTATGAGTTACAAGATTCCTATATATAAGTCTTCTAAAGCTTGATCTTGAGTCTTGAATGGTTCTTCATGCAGACTTTAGATTTGAACCTTGACGCTTGCTAGTTGCAGGTGCTAGCTCGTTCTTCTTCAGATTTTCGGATTACGACCGGACATGTAGTGCTTGTGACCTCAACCATGTCTTGAAAAGCTCACATCTTCCATAAACTTCTGCATTTGGATTAACTTC
The DNA here is from genome assembly GCA_026770625.1 of Nicotiana glauca. Lineage (NCBI taxonomy): Eukaryota > Viridiplantae > Streptophyta > Magnoliopsida > Solanales > Solanaceae > Nicotiana > Nicotiana glauca. The sequence continues at coordinate 102,836 of MU718460.1, forward strand.
TTGCCCTTCTCCTTTTTCTTTATTGTGACTAACTTTTGTTGATCACCTCTGACTGTTGACTCGCATTTTTGCCGTGAGCTTCTTTTGTTGTTGACTTGAATTGTAATCTGAGATGGTTTCCCTTTCTCCAGGTGGATGCCTGACTGCATGAACTTGAACTGTACTCCCGTGCTCTCCAGGTGGGCTCCTGGCTGCTGAACTTGAAATGTATTCCTTGTTCTCCATGTGGGCTCCTGATTGCTGAACTTGAAATTTATTCCCTTGTTCTCCAGGTGGGCTCCTGATTGCTGAAACTTGAATGTATTCCCTTGTTCTCTAGGTGGGATCCTGACTTCAACAAAAATAGATAAAACAAAGAAAATTTTCTGCCCCAGTTTGGTGGCTGACACATATGTGAGTGTAAACTAAATCATGTTACCAAATATCAGTAAGAACTTGAAAGCTGAAACTTGAACTATACTCCCTTGCTCTCCAGGTGGGCGCCTGATTGCTGAACTTGAATTGTATTCCCTTGTTCTCCAGGTGGGCTCCTCATTGCTGAAACTTGAATGTATTCCTGTGTTCTCCAGGTGGGCTCTTGATTGCTGCAACTTGAAATGTATTCCCTTGTTCTCTAGGTGGGCTCCTGATTTCTGAAACTTGAAATGTATTCCCTTGTTCTCCAGGTGGGCTCCTGATTGCTGAAACTTGAAAGTATTCCCTTGTTATCCAGGTGGGCTCCTGATTGCGGCAACTTGAAATGTATTCCCTTGTTCTCTAGGTGGGCTCATGATTGCTGAAACTTGAATGTATTCCCTTGTTCTCCAGGTGGGCTCCTGATTGCTGCAACTTGAATGTATTCCCCTGTTCTCCAGGTGGGCTCCTGAATTCAACAAAAATAGACAAAACAAAGAAAATTTCCTGCCTCGGTTTGGTGGTTGGGCACATATGTGAGTGTAAACTAAATCATGTTACCAAAATCAGTAAGAACTTGAAAGCTGGAAATAGAACTATACTCCCTTGTTCTCCATGTGGGCGCCTGATTGTTGAACTTGAATTGTATTCCCTTGTTCTCCAGGTGGGCTGCTGATTACTGACACTTGAATGTACTCCCTTGTTCTTCATGTGGGCGCCTGATTGCGAGACTTGAAATGTATTCCCTTGTTCTCCAGGTGGGCTCCTGATCGCTGAAACGTGAATGTATTCCCTTGTTCTCCATGTGGGCTCCTGATTTCAATAAAAATAGAAAAAACAAAAATTTTCTGCCCCGGTTTCAATCAAAGAAAAATCTTGTCAGTTTAAAATATGGTGGTTGGTTTGCGGCCTTGAACTTTGAGGGCGATTGCTCCTTTAATTCCCACGATAACTGATTTCCACTCGAAGACCTTGCCTTTTATTGACTAACCACTTTCTCTGTCATCCGTATCACTGAAAATACCTTTTCTTTGTTCAAACCCAATATCCTCTATTTGTTGCATTGCTCATGAACTGGTATCTACCCAATCTTTGTGTCTCACATGAATCCCAAATCACATCCATTTCCCCCACTCCGTGTGTATGTTGTTCTTTCTTGACTTAAACCACTGGCCTTGGACTTGAGGTCTGTTGCTCCTTCACTTGTCGTGATAACTGATTCCTATTCGAAGACCTTGCTTGTTCCTTGACTAACCACTTCCTTTGTCACCCACAGAAAATACCTCTTCTCCGTTCAGACCCAATACCCTTTATCTGTTGCATTGCTCATGAACTGACATTCACCAAGACCTTGTGTTTCACATGAATCTCAAAGCACGACAGTTGCCACCCACTCATTGCACATGTTGTTCTTTCTTGACTTAAACTATTAGTTCTGGCCTTGAGGTCTATTGTTCCTTCACTTGCCATGATAACTTATTCTCACACGAATACCTTGCTTGTTTATTGACGAACCACTTTCTTTATTACGCTTAACACAGAAAATACATCTTCCGCGTTCAGACCCAATACCCTCTATCTGTTGCATTGCTCATGAACTGACATTTACCAACCTTTGTAGCTCACATGAACCCCAAAGCACGTCAGTTGCCATACCCATCAGTGTGTATGCTGTTCTTTCTTGAATCAAACCACTGGCCTTGGCCTTGAGGTCTATTACTCCATCACTTGCCATGATAACTTTGATTTCTGCTGGGAAGATCTTGCTTGTCATTGGTTAACTGCTTTCTTTGTCAATCTTATCACAGAAAATACCTCTTCTCCGTTCAAACCCAATGTCCACTATCTATTGCATTGCTCATAAACCAACATTTACCAAACCTTTATGTTTCATATGAATCTCAAAAAACATCAAATGCCACCCACTCGGTGCATATGTTGTTCTTCCTTGACTTAAACCACTGGCCTTGGCCTTGAGGTCTGTTGCTCCATCGCTAGCTATGATAACTTCAATTTCTTCTTGGAAGATCTTGCTTGTCACTGGTTTACCATCCTTTTTGTCAATCTTATCATAGAAAATATCTTTGATCTATTCACCCTAGACCTCCTTTGGTTGCATTGTCCATGAATTGATATATACCAAGCCTTTGTATTTCATATGAATCCCAAAGCATGTTGATTGTTACCAACTCAGTGTGCTTGTTGTTGACTTATGACGCTTTGATGTGCTAACCAGATCCCGTTTTATGCAATTGGAAAGCTGGTGGAAAATTTTTAAGTCATTTCTCACTTGTTCTGCCCAAACAGACTCAGGAAGAGGAAGCAAACAAGACAAAAGGAACAGAGTAGAGGACAATGGAAAGAGATGATTCCTAACAAGAAAACTACAAAGTAGAAACCTATTAGATGTGGATACCAACTCTAATGACCATGACATGCACCTGTGGCCTATTCTGTTAAGCAAATCCGATGTTCAGCTCTTGTCATACCTTTTTGCCATGAAACTGGGCTTCAATGCTCTGCTTATCCAATCTGATTTACAATCCTTATTTGACTTGTAGTGCCCGAAGGGTTTTCACCATCAATCCTCTCTCATTTTGGTCTTTCTCTCAACTTACCGTCGCCTTATAGTGCCTGTGAAGGTTTTCACCAATAAGAATCTCTCATTTTGATTTCTCTCAGCTTTCATCGCCTTGCAGTACCCGTGAGGGCTTTCATCAATAAGACTCTCTCAATTTTCATTTCCCTTATTTGGACCGGAGTGTTTCCCCGGATATGATTCACCTCTACTTGCTGCCTTGGCATCTTTCGAAGACTGATTGGAAGATCTTTATCTAGACCGTAATGTGGGCTTTTGGATGGGGTTAGAAAGAAAGGGTATCAAAAGGCTCAAAACAATTCAAATTGGTTCAAAATTACAACTTTCGGAATCAAATCTCTTGCATAACCACAACTTCTGCCCCAGTTTCTTTTCTTGGGTACTTTTGGATCTTTACTTTGATGAGACCAAACTGTGAGGCTGCATACGTATCCTTAAAAGGAATCAGGTCGAACGTAGTTCATGTCTACTTTTGTTATTGCTATTTTTCTTTTTCTTTTTCTTTTTCTTTTTACTTTTCTTTCTTTTCTCTTTTATTGTTTTGTTGTTGCATGGTATGTGTTACTTGTTTCACCGTGGGTGTAATGGTTTGTTTTGGTTTCCGACATCAAATTGTGTGTGGCTGTCGATTTTGATCATAGTGACAGGTGTTTCATGTGTAACAGTGTTTGGATAGGATCGCACATTATAGCGAGGCTACGTGGAGATATGACCTTTCAGGGTAGATTCATGTGTTCTAATTCTATGATGTAAGATGGGTTCTCAGCCTTGTGTTGTGATATTACTAATAATCTTGAGGCACAACTCTTTCGTTTGGGTCATTTTCATGATTTGAGTATATTCAGACCATTTCTTATCGGTGCGCGAATTATGCTAGTTGTGGCTTAGGCCTGCATTGATGTATCATGTCACTAGAGTGGTGTGTTGGATTTGAGGTGATTGTTGGGGTCATTAATGAATACGAACAGATTTGATTTTAGCTTGTTGGAAGGATAATATCGAGGTTTGGCTCGGAAATCTACTGTGGTGTTAGCCAAATGGGAAGTGACTTCATAGATGGCTGACCTGAGAGATGGTTATGGTTTATTGCGTGTTTCATTTATCGTTGGCAGTATATGAAAGTGTTGGAATAAGACTTTAGTTGATAAGAGTTTCTACTAGTATTCGGGTGTTATATGCAGCTACTGTGAATGGAAGTTATTGCTACATGTGCTTGAGTTATGTGGTAGATCATATAATTGCACCTGAGGTTGTAGGAATGGGCTATTACATCTGGTTCGGGACTGTTCAGAGTATAGGTGTGAGGTTCTGATTGTATTGATGGTTTCAAAAGTGAAAAGTGCGATCTTATGGTTTATGGACTAGGATGGGCTATGAAATTTTAGCTATATGGTGTTATCGGACCTATATGAGATAGGGTGGCATGGGATCACCCCCGAGTATATGCATGTTAAAGTTATTCAGCTATTGGTTGGCTTCTAGAACAACTCTGGGTATGCTCGAGGACGAGCATTTGTTTAAGTTGGGGAGGATGTGATGACCCGACCCGTCGTCTCATGAGTTACCGCCCCATTTCCCCCATTTTCTGCTTCTTTATGCTTCATTATAAGAGTCTTGTGTGAACGAGTTGATTTAGATTGGTTTTAGAAGAAAATAAGACACTTAGTCTCTTTAAGGAAGACTTATTTTGGAAAAGTCAATCAGATGTTGACTTATGTGTTAGAGGGCTCGGTTATGGATTCCAATGATTCGGTTAGCTTCGGGGGAAGATTTGTGACTTAGGGGTACAATCGGAAGTGATTTTGGAAGTCCGGTGTAGAATTAGGCTTGAATTGGCGAAGTTAGTATTTTGGCGAATTCCGGTTGGTAGGTGAGATTTTGATCCGAGGGTCGAAATGGAATTTCAATAGTTGTCGTAGCTTCGCTAGGTGATTTGGGATGTGTGTGCAAAATTTCAGGTCATTCGGAGGTGTTTTGGTTGGGTTTTTGATCAAATGCGTATTTCGTAAGTTTTAGAAGAACTTAGGCTTGAATCCGATGAAATTTGATGATTTTGGTGTTGTTTGAAATATTTTGATGATTGGAGCAAGTTTGAATGATGTTTTAGGATGCGTTGATGCTTTTGGTTGAGGTCCCGGGGGCCTTGGGGTGATTTCGGATGGTTAACGGGATGTTTTGGTTTGTGAAACTTAAGAAACTGCAGTTGCTTCTGGTATTTTTGCTTCTGCGGAATTGGGACCGCATAAGCGGTACACAGAAGTGAGGGGAGAGCTGCATAAGTGGCAGGAATCGCAGGTGCGGAACTGGTGACCGCATCTGCGGAGTCGTAGAAGCGACAAAAGGATCGCAAATGCGGAGTTTGGAAATTTGATGGGATCCGCAAATACGGAGCTTGGTCCGCAGAAGCGGAAGCCGCAGATGCGGGGTTTTGACCGCAGAAGTGGTTATTTCTATAGAAGCGGCCCGTTGACCGCAAAAGCGGGTGTCGCAGGTGCAACCATGGAGCCGTAGATGCGGAAATGTCTGGGCAGTGCTATTTAATTTCATCTTCGCGAAGTTTTGAACGGTTTCATATTTTTTTACTCGGACTTGGAAAATTGGGGGCGATTTTGAAGAGGGATTTCAAGGGGTTTCGATAAGGTATGGATTATTGAACTCAAAACACGATTTTATGGTGTTATTACATAGATTTGGACTGAAAATTTAAGAAATTGATGGACAAAAATGGTGGTTTAGGGTTTGAAACTTAAGAGAACAAAAATTGGGATTTGTGGGGTCATTTGGACTCCGATTTTGGTATTCTTTATATGTATGTACTCGTGGCAAGACAAGGAATCCGTTGATGTAAAATTTTTTGATTTCTGAGAAGTGGGCCCAGGGCTCGGGTTTTGCTAATTTTGATATTTTTGCTATTTTTCAATTGTTTTCAATTGGGTATTGTCCCATTGGCATATTATGATATATTCGCTCTGATTTTGGATAGATTCGACATGCGTGGAGGCCGGTTTGAGGGGCAAAGGCATCCCGAGCTAGAGAATTCGCCAGTTCGAGGTGAGTAATGATTGTAAATGACATCCTGAGGGTTTGAAACCCCGGATTTGCACATCGTAGTGCTATATTGAGGTGATTTGCACACCGGATAGCGAGCGTGGGGTAGAGCACCATTGGGGATTGTGACTTGGTCCGTCCTGATTGATGAATTTACTGTGTATTTGACTGAAATTACTTGTTATCATCATAATTTGGGCTGATTGCCATATTTGGGCTTCGTGCCAGCTATTTGAAACCTTCGGGGGTTGTTGCTGATAATTCCTCACTGTTTTAATTATATAATTGAACTCAGTCATGTATTTCCCACTGTTTTAGAACTCAGTCAAGTTTATTATGCCTTAAATACTCAAAATGATATTTCTAAAAATATTTTGAGTTGAGCATCATGCTTTATTGTTGCCCGAGTGGCTTATGTGATTTCTGTTGACTGAGTAAGGTCGAGGGCCTGTATGGTGAGGATACTTATGGATCGGGCTGCACGCCGCAGCAGTGTGACACTGATATTGATATGAGGGCGAGGGACTAGATTGATGCCACGAGATGACTTGTTATTGCGCTTGGGCCGTAAGGGGCCCCTCCCAGAGTCTGCACACCCCCAGTGAGCGTCGTCGATGATAAACGTATTGGGATGCGCCGCAGCGATATGTAGATAGGGTTGCACGCCGCAGCGATACTAGTACTATTTTGTATGTTTACTTTATTTCATTTTTCTGCCATTACTTGTTGTTTGTGCTACTTTATGTGATATCTACCAGATTGCCTGACATTATCTGTTAATCGAGTGTGGTGCTCGATAGGCGGACTTCTGTTCTTATCTGCACTATTTGTTTTGCATTCATTTGCATAACTGTTTGAAAAAGTAATTTTCAAAATAGGTTTTAAACTGAGCTAAGATATTTCTAAATGTATTACAGCTTCACCGTTTTCTCTCAAAGGGTTTTTTTCACCACCCCTATATAGCATGATGGTTTGCTTTATGTGATTTCTTACTGCTCAGTTGTTATTTACCCTTATTACTCACTGAGTTGGAGTACTCACTTTACTCCCTACACCTCGCGTGCAGATGCAGGTATTTGTTCACCCGGTAGTGGGTTTTGGCTGATCAGAGGCAGAGCTATAGGAGAAGCAAGGTGACTGCCTGCATTCGCAGCACCATTTTTCTCTCTTTTGGATTTTGGTTAATTATTTCGGATTTGTATATTTTAGGTCTTATAGTTGTATTTATACTCTGATAGATGCTCGTGACTTGTGACACCCAGGTTTGGGTTGTGTTTGGGATTTATTCTGCATTTATTAAAGAGATATTTTGATAGACTGTGGTTATGTAATTATATTAAAGCTGATTATTAATGTTAATTATTCTAAAAAGATAATTTGGGTTAGTTAGCTGGCCTCGTCTTCACGAGAGGCGCCATCACGACCGGTGCGGGGTTTGGGTCGTGACAAATGTTTATCCTAACCGCGAATCCATTCCTCGATGCCGAGGTTCAAGAACTTGCTCTGCTCAATCCTATATGCAATCTAGAATTCCCACTTTCGAGTTCAATTCTAGATTCTTAGATACTATTCAACTCGTGATCAAGCAATCAAATAATTAAGTACAAGACTGAATAAATAAACTAATACGACAAATCAAGAAATCAAAATCAACAATTCGAATAACAATATTCGTGAAAGAACCACAACTCTAGAACGTGAAGTTTAGTTCCACATAGACATGGTAACAAAACAACAAATCATACAAAGAAACTGTCACGACCCCAACCCCGGTCGTGATGGTGCTTAACACACTGCTAGGCAAGCCTGACCAATTTAACAACCTTAACCATTTCGATACAATTCATGATTAATTAACACGGATAATTTACTAAGTTGTAATACTTGGAATCTGAAATAGAGTTAAAAACATGCGGAATCCCAAATAATAATACTACTACATAGCCCGAAGAATCCGGTGTCACAAGTCTGAGCCTCTAATACATGCATATCAACTTACTACATATCGTTCTAAAGAAGTACGGAATGAAACAAATAGATAAAGGGAAGATCAGGGCTGCGGACGTCATGCAGCTGCCTTGATGCTCCTAGATATGTGTTGCCCAGCTGGAAGTCCTCAACAGTCTCAGATGCACCTGGATCTGCACCCAAGGTGCAAGGAGTAATGTGAGTACTCCGACCCAGTGAGTAATAAACATAAACAAAGACTGAGAATAAGAAATCCTAGATAGGCACATTTTAATCTATAAATACAGCAATTTAAACTAAGTAGTATAAAATCAGTAAACCAATGAAAACAAATTATGGAAATGCTGCAACAGATAAGCAAATAAATGACAGTCAAATAAGGAATGCAACACATAGTATGATACTCTCTAATACCTGCTACGGCGTGCAGCCCGCTCCATTTATTTATCGTCGACGGCGTTCACTGGGGGTGTGCAGACTCCGGGAGGGGCCCTTACGGCCCAAGCACAATATCAAGCCATCTCGTGGCATCAACGAGGCCCTCAGCCTCATATCAATATTAATGTAATACTGCTGCGGCGTGCAGCCCGATCCCATACTCAGTCCAGAATCACATAAGCCCTCGGCAATAATAAAATAGTAGTTCTCAGCCCAAAACATCGTTAGAAATATTATTTAAGTTTCAAATCTGAGTAAAAGTGGCTAAGTTTGCAAAACAGTTTTTTTTAATAAGGCTGAGTCCAAGTATTTTGTCAAAATAGTGAGGAAATAGAAATAAAAACCCCTGAAGGGTCCAAATCGTTGGCACAAAGCCCAAATATGACAATTTATCCAAATAATGATGATATCAAGTAAGTTACAATCAAATACACGGTAAAAATATCACTCGGGACAGACCAAGTCACAATCCCCAATAGTAAATGACCCCGCGCTCATCATCAAGCGCTTGTCTCACCTCAATATAGCACTACGGTGTGTAAATCAGGGGTTTCAAACTCTCAGGACATCATTTACATTCATTACTCACCTTAAGCCGGCCAAAACTCTAGCTCGCTATGCCCTTGCCTCTCAAATCGGCCTCCTCACACGTCGAATCTGACCAAAGCCATAGCGAATTCGTCACAATATGCCAAAGGAACAATACCCAATCGAAAACAATTGAAAAAAATATTAAAAATCCCGAAATTGACAAAACCCGAACCCCGGGCCCACTTCTCAAAAATCATAAATTTTCACATCAACGGGTTCCTTATCTCGCCACTAGTCTATACATATAAAGAACACCAAAATCGGAGTCTAAATGACCCCACAAATTCCAATTTTTGCTCTCTTAAGTTTCAAACCCTAAACCACCATTTTGACCATTAATTTCTTACGTTTTTAGCCCTAATCCATGTATTTACACCATAAAATCATGTTTTAAGTCAAAAAATCCTTACCTTATCGAAGCTCCTTGAAAACCCTCTTCAAAATCGCCCACAATTCTCCAAGTCCGAAGTTAGAAATGAGAAATCCTTCAAAATTTGCGAAGATGAACTTAAATACCTTCTGCCCATACATCACCGCTTCTACGGTCAACATTCCGCTTCTGCGGAAATTCACTAAAGTCCATAACCGCTTCTGCGGTCGAAATCCCACATCTGCGAGTTGTCACACCTCATTTTTCCTACACCCCGGAAGGAGCACAATGGAGTTTTTTCCAATTTAAATGACAATCGAAATGAGATTAATTATTAAAAATCAGAGTCGCCACTTGGGATAATTATGGTGTCCCAAGTTACCAATTTAAAATCTCGAATTGAGGAAATTGACTCTAATTATGGTCTGCGAACACAGAAATCCGGGTAAGGAATTTTGTTAACTCGGGAGAAGGTGTTAGGCATTCCCGAGTTCCGTGGTTCTAGCACGGTCGCTCAACTGTTATATTATGCTTAATATCTGATTTTAAAATATTTTGAACCTATGTGCAATTTTAGCTTTTAACCGCTTTTATTTATTTAATTTTTTAAGAAAGATTGCAACGCTATTTAAAATATGTTTCGGGCCACGTCACATAAATGCACTCGTAGCCCATAACACATTTTATCTAACATTGAGATTTGGATTTGGGTCACATAAATGTGCACCCGAGTTTAGGAACGTAAATTATTAAATAATGCACCTAAAAGCAACTACGCGTTGTTGACTTTGCGAGGGCCATGTAAATTTTGCTAAATGGCACGCCTCGAATTCTAAGGGTCAATACAAGTTTAATTAAAATGAGGGCCATGAAATTGTCATTTTTGTTTGGCATGGCGTGCCTCAACTACTCTAATTTTAACGGGAATCAACTAAGTTAAACTACACGACGAACTTCTAATCACTAAAGCGAATATTTCAAGTTTAAGGAGAATAATCTCATGCTAGCAGAACGAAACATTGAATTGAACTACTTAAGAGGACCCAAGCAGGTCATGGACCCGTTGTCCTCATAACTAGGCTGTCAAGAAGCAAAGGATCACGAATGGGCTCCAATGTAAAGTCCAAGAAAATGGATTGTTCCCAGGGAAGGTGACTCAGCACAGCTGGGCCAACGTTACAGCCCAATTTTCATGAATCGAACCTTTGCACACAATCGACCAACAGCCAAACAGGTAAAACTTTATGAAACACCGGATTAAATTAATCATTTTCGTCTTTGAATTACTGGTTCTCCAAATTCAAACACATAAAACTGAACCTTTGCATTAATAACGTGACTGGGCCTAAGCCTGCTTTAGACTCGTGTGGCCTTATTACTTAGGAGAATAAGGGCCCAGAAGAATTCAGGTCATACTTCAACGGGCTATTGCTGGGGTTAATGACTCGAGATCGAGTCTCTCTAGAAGCACGCAACGCAAATTTTAGCTCTTCATCCACAGTAGTACATCAACTTCAGGCTACCAGATTTGACCTTCATTTCAAAACATATTAAATAACAGACTGACTTATGCTGAACATTTAAACTAACTAACAGGCTTGGTTGAAAATACAGACTGCACATTACTCGATTTGTCCCCAACTTATACTTATCCTCATAATTATTCCAACTCAAAAATCGTCACCAAACAACCACACCTATTTTAACCAAGATTAAAACTAAAACTCAAATGCTCAAATGAGTCTATTGTTGCAGGATAATGAGTCCCAAACCAACTACAACTCAGAGTACTCAACTATTCAGGATAAAAAACTAACTAGCATACATAATGAATCAATTAACTAAGGCAACCAATCATATAGAAATACTACAAATAAGACTATGATCATTTGTTCAACTTTGTTTTAGTTTCCATCTTCAAACTCGACCTTACATTGGGTATAGTTCAGGAAAAGTTTACCTGGGAGTGAAAGGAAAGCAAAAGGATCAGTAAATTAATAGTAGCAGAACATACAGAATCCCAGTAGTGAAATAATGCCAAAGGAACTCAGCAAAAATCAGTGTTGATACACAGTAAATCCCAAAATCAAACTTGAATTGAAACAGAATTTCAAACACATCCTCAGCTTAAAACCAACTTTCCAAACCCAAATTAAACCATCTCTAATCCCATGTGAACCAGAAATAACTTCAGAAAAAGGAAAACAACCTCAAGAACAAAAGATTACTTCAGGGATTCAAACATTAAAATTATAGAAAAGGAAACCAATGGAACAATGTTTTTTTTCCCAATCTTCGGCCATCTGATTTTTCTCTATTTTTCTCTCTCTGAAAGTCTACCTTCTTATGCAAAAAATCATGCCTTTATAGACAAGGGAGTAGGACATCTTTCAGATTTTAGTTTTACCCCATAGGCCCTTTCAAACTTTCATTTTTGCCTAGATACACCTAATTAATTCTTTGATTTTCAAGTTAGTCCCCAAACTATTGACTTGTTGGCCAAGCTAAGCCACTACACTTCTGAAATTCGATTAAGACCCTCACTAAAAACTTCCCTTTTCTGTTATCAAAAGATTCCCTCAACCAAATACCTAAACTACCCCTTTTCATCCTTGTTATTTACCCCTGAACAAAATATGGGCCAAATCGACCCGACCAGACTTGGTGTAGGTCTGCAAACCCAAATCAAATCCCCACCTGGGCCCTTTGAATTTCAAAACCTAATTAGGGCAATCAAGGATTCCCCATTTAAAAATTGACCTAATATTCCCAAAAGAAAGGACCCAGAAACCTTTTAACACGTAGTCAACAATTATTAGGGTGCATGAATCAATCAACTTAATCTTCATAACAAGAAATAAACTGAATTAAATCTAATTAGGTCGACTGGAGTGAAAATAAAGAATCAAAAACTTAACCAAACTAAATAAGTTACAAAACGGATTCTACAAAAGAAAAGAAGAGAAAAAGTAAAAACAAGAAAAAGGAAAACAGAATAATGAACAAAAGAAACATGTTTGAACTCGGAAGGCAAGTTGACTTTCCAAACGGATCAATACAAGAAAACTAGGTTAAAGAGAAGGAAGGAGAAGGATAACGGGAGAAAGGAAACACAACAGGGACATGAACTTACCAGATCGGACCTTGACACCAAATGGAAGCAAAACTTCAACCAAACTTATGTCGAGTCACACCCTCAAACTTTGAAGGAAAAACACTGCATGCTACCAGGCTCGAACGAAGATGATTTTGAACTTTTGGTTCGGACTCGGATTTAGGATTTGACGAGTTCAACATTTATTCAAGAGGTATGGGTTAGGGGTTTGGAGAGAAGAGATCATGGTGGGTCTGTGGTGTGATTTTGGTGCTGAAAGGAGGTGGCGCCTCCAGGCAGGGGATTGGGAATTCTAGGGCGGCAGCTAGGGTTTCAGGTTTTCGATCTAGATTTGAGGGATTTGGGTAGGGTTTGAAGGAAATTGGTTGCGGATTGAGGATGTGAGGTGGAGAGGAAGCTGTGGTACAGATTTGGGGTGGTTTGGAGACTTGCGGCTGCCGTAGGCGATTTTTGGCGGTGGCAAACGGCGACGATGGAGAGGTCTTCCGGTGAGGTGAGAGAGACGAGAGAAGGGGTAGGGGTGTTTGGACATTAATATATTAAACAATCCCTAGTTCTCAGCCGTCTGATCAAACAACATCGACGGCTGAGACTAAAACCTAATAAAACTAGGTCGTTTTAAGAGGTAATGGGATCCTGGACCGGGTAGGCACATTGGGCTTGGGTTGGAGTGGTTTCTTGGATGGGTTTGGGTGATTTTGAGCAGGTCTTGGCTTCAACTGGCCCATTTCATAAATTGAAACTCCTTCCGTTTCTTTTTGAAAATTTTCCTCTTTTCTCTTTTTTTTTCTTTTTGAATTACTTAAAAAATCAAATTAACCCTTAAATTAAAATAATTTGCTAAATTAAGCTAATTACCTATCATAATATTTACAAAATATAGTTAACTCCTAAAAATAGAAGAATAACTACAAATTTAAAATTAAAAGGCTAAAAATGCAAAAGTTATCCATCTTTGTGATTTTTCATTTTTATAGAACAACTAATTTACCAAATTAATCCAAAAATGTTAAACTAAATCCTAAATGCAAACGCAAATATTTTTGTATTTTTCACTAATTAAAATGCACAGACAAAAATGCAAACAAGTAACAAAAAATGCCACAAAAATTCACAAAATTGTAAATAATGAAATGAAATTATTCTATTTGAAATTATGGGAGTACTTCATATAGGGAAAAAATCACGTGCTCACAGGCTTCGCAAATGCGACTCCTAGTCCGCTTTTGCGGAAACAACTGACCATGCCAACCCTCGCTTTTGCGGTCCATATGTTGCGTCCGCAACTCCGCAAATGCGGTACCCAATCTGCACCTGCAATCCCAGGCCTTCCCTTGACCTTCCGCTTCTGCGACCTCTGCCTCCGCTCCTGCGATACCGCTTCTGCTGTCCCAATTCCGCAGAAGCGAAAATAACAGAAGCAGCAGGGACTGACACTTTGCACAAGTCCAAAACTCTCCGTTATCCATCCGGAAACACCCCGAGTCCCCCAGGACCTCAACCAAAAGCACCAACGCATCCTAAAACATCATTCAAACTTGATCAAATCCTCAAAACATCTCAAACAACACCAACACCATCAAATTACATCGGATTCAAGCCTAAGTTCTTCTAAAACTTCTGAAACACGCATTTGATAAAAAACCCAACCAAATCACCTCCGAATAACCTAAAATTTTACACACACATCTCAAATCACTTAACAAAGCTACAACAGCTCTCGGAATTCCATTCCGACCCTTGGATCAAAATCTCACCTATCAACCGGAATTGGCCAATTCAAGCCTAATTCTACACCGAACCTCCAAAATCACTTCCGATCACACTCCTAAGTCACAAATCACCCCTGAAGCTAACCAAATCATCGAAATTCATATCCGAGCCCTCTAACACATAAGTCAACATTCGGTTGACTTTTCCAAACTAAACCTTCCTTAAATAGACTAAGTATCTCATTTCCTTCAAAAATTAATCCAAACCGACTCGATCACACAAGACACTGCTAATGAAGCATAAAGAAGCAAAAAATGGGGGAAACGAAGCGGTAACTCATGATACGACAGTCGGGTCGTCACATCCTTCTCAACTTAAATAAACACTCATCCTCGAGCGAGACAAGAAACATACCTGAAGTTTCAAACAGGTGGGGATATCTGCTTCGCATCTCCCGCTCGGTCTCCTAGGTAGCCTTCTCCACGGGCAGACCTCTCCACTACACCTTCACCGAAGCAACATCCTTTGACCTCAACTTTCAAACCTGACAATCCAAAATGACCGCTGGCTCTACATCATAAGTCAAATCACCCTCCAACTGAACTGTACTAAAATCCAGAACATGGGATGGGTCCTCGATATACTTTCGTAGCATAGAACATGGAAAACTAGATGCACACTCGACAAGCTGGGTGGCAAGGCAAGCTCATAAGCCACCTCCCCAATCCTCCTAAGTACCTCAAAGGGCCCAATAAATCGCGGACTCAACTTCCTTTTCTTTCCGAATCTCATAACATCCTTCGTGGGCGAAACCTTCAATAGGACCTTCTCACCAACCATGTAGAATACATCTCAAACCTTCCGGTTCGCATAGCTCTTTTGCCTCGACTGCGTCGTACGAAGTCTCTCCTAAATTACCTTCACTTTATCCAAAACACCCTGAACCAAATCTGTCCCCAATAGTCTAGCCCCGCCGGGCTCGAACCAACCAACTGGAGATCTACACCGTCTCTTATAAAAAGCCTCATACGGTGCCATCTGAATACTAGACTGATAGCTATTGTTGTAGGCAAACTCTGCAAATGATAGAAACTGATACCATGAGCCTTCGAAATCAATAACACGGGCGTGTAACATATTCTCCAATATCTGAATGGTGCGCTCGGACTGCTCGTCCGTCTGAGGGTGGAAAGTTGTGCTCAACTGCACCTGAGTGCCCAACTCTCGCTGAACCGACTTCCAAAAATTGGGAAGTAAACTGAGTGCCCCGATCTAATATGATGGAAACTGGGACACCATGCAATCGAACAATCTCCTGAATATATAACTCTGTCAGCCGGTCTGAAGAATAAGTAGTACAAACAGGAATGAAGTGCGCGGACTTGGTCAGCCTATCTACAATCACCCAAATAGCATCGAACTTCTTCAAAGTCCGTGGAAGTCCAGTATCAAAATCCATAGTGATCCTCTCCCACTTCCACTCAGGAATAACCATCTGCTGATGCAAGCCACCCGGTCTCTGATGCTCATATTTCACCTGCTGACAATTGAGACACCGAGCTACAAACTTTAAAATATCTCTCTTCATCCTTCGCCACCAATAGTGCTATCTAAGATCCTGATACATCTTCGTGGCACCCGGATGAATGGAATACCGCGAGCTATGGGCCTCCTCCAATATCAACTCCCGAAGCCCATCCAAATTGGGCACACAAATCCGGCCCTGCATCCTCAACACACCATCATCACCAATTGTCACGTCTCTGGCATCATCATGCTGAACTCTGTCCTTAAGGACAAGCAAATGCGAATCATCATATTGGCGCTCTCTGATGTGGTCATATAAAGAAGATCGAGAAATCACACAAGCCAACACCCGGCTGGGCTCTGAAATATCTAATCTCACAAACTGATTGGCCAAGGCCTAAACATTAACTACAAATGGCCTCTCCTCAACTGGAATGTATGCCAAGCTCCCCATACTCACTGCCTTTCAGCTCAAAGCATCAGCCACTACATTGGCCTTTCCCGGATGATACATAATAGTAATATCATAATCCTTAAGCAACTCTAGCCATCTCCCTGCCTCAAATTAAGATAATTTTTCTTGAAAAAATGCCGAAGACTGCGATGATTAGTGAATACCTCACAAGATACGCCATACAAGTAATGCCTCCAAATCTTCAATGCATGAACGGTAGCAGCCAACTCCAAGTCATGAACATGGTAGTTCTTCTCGCGGGGCTTCAACAGACAAGAAGCATAAACAATAACTCTACCCTCCTGCATCAATACACAGCAAATCCCAACTCTCGAAGCATCACAATATACAGAATAGAAACCTGAAGCTGATGGAAAAACCAACACTGGAGTTGTGGTCAAAGATGTCTTGAGCTTATGAAAGCTCTCCTCACACTCGTCCGACCATACAAATCGAGCACCCTTCTGAGTCAACTTGGTCAAGGGCGATGCAATAGAGAAAAACCCTAAAATAATTGGCTATAGTAGCCCGCCAAACCAAGGAAGATACGAATCTCTATGGCTGAGGACTGTTTAGGCCAACTATGAACCGCCTCTATCTTCTTTGGATCAACCTGAATACCCTCGCTGGACATCACGTGCTCCAAGAAAGCCACTGAGCCGAGCCAAAACTCACACTTTGAGAACTTTGCATAAAGCCTCTCCTCCCTCAATCTCTGCAATACCACTCGCAAATGCTCTGCGTGCTCCTCCTGACTACGCGAGTATACCAGGATATCATCAATGAACACGATATCAAACGAATCCAGATAAGGCCAAAATATATTGTTCATCAAATGCATGAACGCAGTTGGGGCATTGGTCAGCCCAAAAGACATGACAACAAACTCATAGTGGCCATATCTAGTCCTGAAAGCAGTCTCATGAATATCTGAATCCCTGATCTTCAACTTGTGGTAACTCGAACGAAGATCAATCTTGGAAAACACCCTCGCTCCTTAAAGCTGGTCAAATAAATCATCAATGCGAGGCAGGGGATACTTGTTCTTCACTGTTACTTTGTTCAATTGCCTATAATCAATGCACATTCTCATCGTGCCTTCCTTTTTTTTTTTATACAAACAGAACTTGCACACCCCATGGTGACACACTCAGCCGAATAAACCCCTTATCTAAGAGTTCCTAAAGTTGCTCCTTCAATTCTTTCAACTCCGCCAGTGCCACACGATATGGCGGAATGGAAATAGGCTGAGTTCCCGGCACCAGATCAATACCAAAATCAATATCCCTGTCCGGTGGCATGCGCTGTAGGCCTGCAGGAAATACATCGGGAAAATCCCTCACAACTGGAACAGAATCAATGCTAGGAGTCTCAGCTCCAACATCCCTCACAAATGCCAAATAGGGAAGACAACCCTTCCCAACTATATGTTGGGCCTTCAAGAAAGAAACAACTCTACTAGGGACATAATCATTCACACCTCGCTACTCGATCCGAGGTACACCCGGCATGGCCAAAGTGGCTGTCTTAGCATGACAATCTAGAATAGCATGACACGGAGATAACCAA
Organism: Nicotiana glauca; assembly: GCA_026770625.1. NCBI lineage: Eukaryota > Viridiplantae > Streptophyta > Magnoliopsida > Solanales > Solanaceae > Nicotiana > Nicotiana glauca. The sequence goes on from MU718460.1 coordinate 120,621, forward strand.
TCCTTGCCCAAAATAACATCAAAGTCCACCATGCTCAATAGAAATAGATCAACTCGGGTCTCCAAACCCCCAATAATCACAACACATGACCGGTACACACGGTCCACAACTACAGTATCGCCCACCGGGGTAGACACATGAACATGTAAAGTAAGAGACTCTTGGGGCGTACCCAAATAACGAGCAAACTATGAATACACATATGAATAGGTGGAGCCGGGATCAAATAATACAGAGGCATCTCTGTGGCAGACTGAAACAATACCTGTAATGATAACATCTGAAGCAATTGCATCTGCCCTGCCTGTCATAGCATAAAAATGAGCATGGCCACCGCCTGATCGACCTTCACCTCTGGGGCGACCCCTGGCTGTCTGACCTCCACCCCTGGCTGGATGGGCGGGTGATGAAGTAGCTAGTGTAGAATTTGAGGGCTGATCCCTCTACTGAGACTGACCACCACAAAGTCAAGGACACTGCCTCTTCATATGCCCAGACTCTCTGCACTCATAACAACTACCCAGTGCTGGAGATAGGGCCTGAAGGGAACCCCTCATACCGGAGTGACTAGCAGACGCACTCGGCATAGAAGAACCCTGATCTGATGGGGCATGAGATAAACTCTGAGCTGGGAGGGCACTGAGTGAATACTGGCCCTGCCGAAACCCATGATGACCACAGTCTGAAGATGCCCTACGATACTCTGGGCAGGCCAAATGAACAGGCCTGAAAGAACGACCTCTACAACGCTGGAACTGTCCCCTCGACGGAGCACCACTAAAATTGCCCGATACTAGAGGCCTCTTGGCCTCCCTCTCCTCTCGCTCTCTACGGCGAACTGACTTGATCTCACGAGCGATATCCACTACCTCCTCAAACGTAGCACCCAAAACTCTCTCTCTCTAGTCATCAGAATACAGAGATGATATTTAAGGCCATCCACAAATCTCTTAATCCTCTCACAATCAGATGGAATCATCCAAATAGCATGACGGGCCAACTGTGAAAACCTCATCTTGTACTGCGTCACGGTAATGTCCCCATGCGTCAACCACTCAAACTGCCTACGCATCTTCGCTCTGCGGGACTGAGGTACATACTTCTCCAGGAATAGAGCGAAGAAATGCTTCCAAGAAAGGGGTGCTGCACTAGCAGGCCTACGCCTCTCAAAATCCTCCCGGCAAGTAAAAGCAGCACCCGAGAACTGAAAGGTAGTAAATGCCACACCACTCGACTCAAGAATACCTGTTGTACGGAGCATACGCTGACTCTTGTCAAGAAAACCCTGGGCATCCTCGCCCTTAGAACCACTTAATGTCGGAGGCTAGAGCCAACCAAACCTCTCAAGACAACGCTGCTCATCGTCTGGCATAGCTGGAACCACGAAGTCCTGAGCTGGTGTAACCGGCTGAGCTGGAGGTACTCCCGGCGTCTGAAATCCCTGCACTACCTGCTCAGGTGTGCGAGCAGCGTGGGTCTGATTGCCTTTCCCAGCCTGTGAAATAGCCGTTGCTGTGGTGGCTAAAACTGCCTGAGCCAGGCTAGTGCAAACTGATAAGATCTGTGCCAAGGCCTCCTGAAGACCCGGAATCACGATAGGCACAGCTGGTTCCTGAACAGGTGCTACTAGAGTGTCCATAGCTGGAGCCTGATCCTGAGCTGGGGCAACTGGTGGATCAGCAGGTGCTGCCCCGGCCGCTCTGCCTCTTCCATGACCATGACCGTGTCCACGACCTTTAGCGGCCTCAATGGGTGGTACTGGGGGTCATCCGCCTCGTCCGGTAGCATGAGTCCTCACCATCTGTGAGAGAATAGAATAAAGAGAAGTTTAGTACTCGAATCAACAAGTTCGCACGACAAGAATTTCAAGAATGTGAAGTTTTCCTAAAGGTTTTGCAGCCTCTCAAGGATAAATACAGTCGTTTTCGTACCGATCCGCGAGACTCTACTAAACTAGCTCATGACTTGCGAGACCAAGTAACCTAGGCTCTGATAACAACTTGTCACGACCCCAACCCCGGTCGTGATTGTGAGCACGTGATTTTGGCCTCACATGAATTACTCCCATAAAATCAAAACAAAATAATTGTTTGTTTTATTGTTTGAAGTCTTGTAAAATTTGGTGGTATTTTCTGTTATTATTTGTATTTGTCTGTGCCTGTGTATTTTATTTAATTAATGAAAAATAAAAAATGTGTTGCATCTGCATTTAGGATTTGATTTCACATTTTTAGAGTAATTAAGGAAATTATTGTTTTACAAAAATAAAAAAATCACAAAAATAACGTACTTTGTATTTTTAGTGTTTAATGTCCAAATTGTGTGATTTTCTTTTAATTAGGTATTTAATTATTTGTGATAATTATTATTTTGAGTTAATTAGTATTTTAGATAGGTTAATTTGATTTTATAATTTAATGTAGGATTTTAGTTCTAAATTTTTTAAAAAAGAAAAGAAAAGAATTAAATGAGAAGGAAAAATCTGATTGGGCCAATTTGTTCAAAAAAACCCCAAGCCCAGTGCAAAACCCGAGTAAACCCAACCAAAGCTGGCCCCAACCAATCCAAATATTACACCCTGGAACCCCTATACCTCCCTCTTCCCCAATATGCAATTAGTTTCCTTCGAATCATCCTCAAACGTTTCGAATTTCAGATCGAAGGTCACACCCCTGAACCCTAGCTTACCCAATCAACCCCAAATCAACACCACACAACCACATTGACTCCCTCACACCTAATCTATCACTAGTTTCCCTCGAATATTCCCCTGACTCGTCGAATTTCAAATCAAAAATAGACTCGAAAATGTTAAACTCCAGAGTTTGTAGATTTGCTGATGATTAAGACCAAAATCGACCTCGATCATGTGTTTTCATCTGAGAACACGTTATTAAGACCTCGTTTGGTCGAAATCAAGAGTTTGAAGAAGAAATTCAAAGATGGCCTTCTGTACTAGGTATTTTTTCATTTAAACTGGCATTTCATGATTTTGTTTCATTTTAATTTCGTTTTTCAGTCTTTGTTGTATTCATCTTGCTTCTCTTCATTAAAGTCTCACCTATCAGTCCGGCAATGTTACGTGGTTAGTTTAATAGTATGATTAATTCACTAGATTCTATTAGTTAGTTCATCACCATCTAGTCCTTCGTCTTTGTTTCTGTGTAAAAAAGTTCTTGTTCTCTTCTAATTCTCAGTTCAGTCAATTTGTGGTTTTCTATTTTTTGTTTGAAATGAATTTCTTGATGGTGCTCAATGGAGTATAGATTTATGGGTTCTGAATTGGGTCAATTTGACCCATTTGAGTTTCGATTTCAAGGGTAGTTTCAGGGTACAGTTTGAGAATTGTTTAAAAAGGGGGTAGTCACCTAATTTAATAAGCTTCTTATAGTGGTGGGGTTTTAGAATGCATTACTAAATAAATTTAAAGAATTTGAGTAAGTGGAATCAATTTAAAATGTTGAAAGGGCATTTTGTGAATCCAAGGGTCATTTCCCATTGCCTATTTAAGAATGCACTGAATTCATATACAAGGGGAGGGAATTAAAAAAATAGTTTAAGGAAGATCCTGAGATACACACATAGAGACTGAATTCATAGAACACATGAGAGATTCTGGGAGGACAAGATAAAGAGTTCAAGAGAGAATATAGTATAGAGTCTTGAGGTTTAGAAAAAGGGAGAGTTTGAGAAGAGAACGCACTGATAAATAAAAGAGCTGAAACACCCTGAGGAATAATGAATAGATAAACATTAAGAGATAGATACACTGAGAATACACACGGATACACTGAGAGATTTGAGAGTTGAAATACACTGAAACAAAAAAATACAGTAAAAAGACAAACGGCTAAAGTTTCCCCTGTTCCATTGAATTCAGTTTCCTTTTTCTTTGATTTTTGAAGTTTTACAAGTCTTGATAGGTTCCTGAATCATTTGGGGTTAAAATGGATTGAGCTTGGGTTGTAGAAATTTGGTTTAAAGTCGAGGGGTTTTACTTTTCGTTTGAAAACTCTTTTCTGGGCTGCTTAACCTCATTCTTGGGTTTGACTCTGGCTCCTGTTGGTTATTCCTGGTTGCTGAGTTCTACTGTTATGCTGTTTGGTTATTGACCTTCACTTGCTTTCTTTCATTTCATATTCCAGGTACACAATTCTATAACTCTTTGGTTGTGAAGTGAAGAAATGAAATGAAAATGAAGAATTGGAGCATAGAAAATATTCCATTTTGTTCTTCTCTGATCTGTCTATTTTCTTAAGTTAATGTGATTACTTTGTCCAAATCAGTTTTAATTGAGCGTGTTGTAGTTACTAGTAAAGGTGATATGATGTTAGTATATATGGTGTACTCAAAGTCCTGCCTAAATAAGGTTTATTAAATGCTTTTATTGTTAAATGTCAGGTGTTGTTTGTATGGAAAGTGAACTGTGAGCCTTAGCTATTTAGTTTATTTTGATACGTGGTCTGGGTCAAAGATTTGGTCCAAGTCTTTGTCAAAATCAGTAAGGTTTTGGTTCTTGTCTATCTGAATACATTGAAATGCTAGGTGTTTGGCTTGTACGTGTATTAATGTTCTTTTATAAGCATATTTTCTCATGGGCCATAATGAATTAGTGATGGTTTGATTAGGGAACATTTGGTCAAATTATTCCCTGTTAAGACAACTGCAAGTATGAAAGTTAATTAGGCAACTTGTGTTCTTTAGATTCAGAAATAAGTGCAAGCTTAAATCTCACTCAATTTTCAATCTAAATTAATTGTCAATTTGTAAGAACCTGGGCTCAAAGCTAGCCTAAGTAGTGAAATCAGTCCTAAAAACGAAGGCACAACCTTGAGCTGTTTGGCTTTATCAATACTCATCACGCCCGGCCCACTTCGAGCCCAGAGCTCGCAAATGCTTTTGGTTTAATTAACTTAGCATGTTAGAAATATGTCTGCTTTCATCTTTTATGGCGAGTCGATATGTGTATCACGGAAGACTCTCTTTGCATGCGACTCGTCAGATGGGGCTCGTTGTTTGGGATTGAATTTTCTTTAAAAGTAAAATAGTACCTTCTTTTGGCTTTTAACAAGTCCATTAGGCAACACTTAAGCAATTAGAAGTCCTGTAGTCTTCTTTAAACGATCATTTTTCTTTATAATTAGGTGAGCCGTATTAAATAGCATACATAGCTTACGACCCTCCAAATGTAGTTCTCCTTTAAAATTGGAATTCGAGGTGCGCCATGTGGCGCGATCCAAAGACATGTTTTAAATGACATTCAATCTTCTTTAAAATCAATTAAAAGCGGTTAAAAGTTTAAAATTTGCACATAGGTTCAAATGTTCTTAAATCAGATAATTAAGCCAATTATAACAGTTGAGCGACCGTGCTAGGATCACGGAACTCGGGAATGCCTAACACCTTTTTCTGGGTTAACAGAATTCCTTACCCAGATTTCTGGTTCGCGGACTGTTAAACAGAGTCATTCTTTTCCTCGATTCGGCATTTGAACCGGTGACTTGGGACACCATAAATATCCCAAGCGGCGACTCTGAATTTTATTAAATATAATCCCATTTCGATTGTCCTTTAATTGAAAAAACTCCTTTATTATAGCTCCTTACGGGGGTGTAGTGAAAAAGGAGGTGTGACAGCTTTGGCGACTCTGCTAGGGAACTTAACCCAGAACCACTGGTTCAGGGTTAGAAATTCAAGCTTGGAATAATTATTGTATTTGGCTTTATTTATTATCTGATTTTATTTACATGATTATCCCTAATGTGCTAAGTGTTGCTTTTTACTGCTTTGATATTGCTAAATTGTATATAAACTGTTACGGAACCCTTCTTCTCTCTGAGTCTTCTGAATTTATGGTGCACACGTACGCATGGCCCACTTTTCTGTTAGAAGTCATACGAATTAGAACGAGGTTGGGTCAAGTAACTAGGTCGGGTAGACTTTCGTGCTCCCGATACATTGCCCCCGCTTCGGCTTGAGCTGTCCGCTCGGGTAAGCCAGGCCTAGAACAATAAACCCAGGATTTTAAACCTAGAATAACAAAGCTTCATGTCGGATCCCTTGTAAGAACATTTGTCTGCATCACATGCATTTGACCTTGGAGACTCAACACAGTGGTTGGGTCTGTCTAGGACAGGTGCACCCAAAATAAAAAGACCATCATGATGCATCTTACTTGCTACTTGTGCATTTATTTGTTTCAGATTTGCATGTTGACCGGCTTTTGAATAATGAGAGGAGAATTAAAAAAACTGTGAGGGACATAATCACTCATTTTTTGTGAATAATCAGTGTCCAAAAAAAAAGATAGCAAAGCTATGCCAAAATTTTCTGTCTTCCTTTAAAAAAAATAAAAATAGTTGGTCCGGCATAACTATGTAAGTTTGATTCTCACCGAATGTGGGATACGTAGGCAACCCACATCGGGTTCAACTATTTTTGAAATAAATAAATATAAATAACAAAAATTAGGGGGTACATAAATATCACAGTTTTGCCATAAGTAAGGTGATGTCATTCTTGTGCAAAATAGCCGAATATCCCCAAAAGGACGCCGGAAGGCTTTTTTTGCGAGAACATCTGCCTTAGGTCATTTCTCAAAATTTTTGGCCGGTTAGCAAACACAGCCTTTAAATCTTCTTCGAAGTCCTGAAAGGCCATATTGACAAAATCGGATATTTTTATGAAAATTTTTGAGAAATAGTAACGATTTAAAAAAAAAGTTTGTATTTGTGAGTCAGAGTCTGTTAGTCTATTTTTTGGCTGCATTGTCATCTTGATGTTAGAGTCTTTTAGAGTCCGTTAATATTGTAATAAAATGTGTCGTTGTAATAAACATATTTTTCTTTTATGGAAAATTCGAAGAAAAAAATTTTAAAAAAAATTATTAGTCATTTTGCACTTATCCGCCAGAACTACGCTCGGTCTGGTTCATGCGGGGTCATGATACGTAGGCAATCTCCATAAGATTCGACCACAACTAAAAAAAAAGAAAAAATAAAATAAAATAGAAGAAAAAGGCTTGAGTGACAATAAAAGGAGAGGTCATGATTAGGAAAAGCTGGGATGACACAAGCAACCAAGCAAATAAATGATAGAACTGGTTAAAATGCTTAGGTGCATTGCATCCCTAATGTTCGTTTGCCTATCTGCTAAAAGCCCTAACGTTAACAGGATGCCCCTATTTTGTTCATTTTATTTCCAGAAAGGTGATTGGCTTGTGATTATCGAAGTAGTAACTCCTCTCCACAACATAAAGCCAAAAGGAAATGATGGCTAACAACAAAATTGGGTTGGTTGATACCGGTGCCCAAAAGCAATTGGTTGAACAGAACACTGGTTTGGCTGATGAGGCAAAGATGTTAAGACAACACATGAAAAACATGTATCAAGCTTGGATGACTGGGAAGGCACCACCACCGCCACCACCTGGTTTCTCAGATGTTGCCATTACCCAAACTTTAGCATCCCCCAATCACCCTAATATCTCCATCACTCTTCCTCCAATTACCTCTCATCAAAATTACCCTCTTGTCTTATCCGCCATTCTCGACAACGAATACCCACTCAGAGCTCATGATGCCCAATACTACCCCTCAAAGGTTGCCCATAAAGTTCTTGATTCATAGAAGAAAAGCCATCGGGGTGAGCTTCATGTTGAAAATAAAAAGGTTATGGGAAAAGAAGGGCGAGATAATATATCTGGGAAGCTGAAGAACATAGAACAGTCTTTAAATAACGTGCAAGGGACGGGAGACCAAGTCAGCATGTCTTACCAAGAGTTCTGTACACTCCTTGACATTCGCCTGCCCACAGGGTTTAAAGTACCAAAGTTCAACTTGAATGATGAATATGGAGATCCGGTAGCCCATATGAGGGATTATTGCAGTGAAATAAGAAATGTTGGCAAGAAAGATGATTTGTTGATGGCGTATTTCAGTAAGAGCTTGATTGGGGCAGCTTTGGAATGGTATAATCGTCAAGATGTCGGTACGTGCCATATATGGGATGATATGCCCCACGATTTTGTGCGACACTTTCAGAACAATAGATACATTGTCCCAAACCGCTCCTCCATATCTCAGATGGAAAAGAAACCTAAAGAATGTTTTAGGAAATTTTGGCTAAGATAGAGCGAACAAGTTGCTCAGGATAATCTTCCCATGGACAGAAAAGATGTTGTTGAGCCTCACCAATGACAAGGTCCAGTGGTCGTTCTTGCTAAACGCTCTCATCCTCTATATCAACCCCGTGGTTTAATTCTCCCGACTGCTACTTCTATCCACAGAACCCCCGCAATCGTAAATCCCTTCCCCGATATCCTGTCCACATTACACCACCATATGCTCCACATCCCCAAGGCTCACGATGGTTCGTGTCACTCCCACAAATGTCTCATTCATATCCTCAGGCATATCAACCACCTTCCCGCAAAAGATTCCAACCGAGGCCAGAGTATAAAATAAAAAGACTACTGAAAAAAGAGAATGCTTTCGGAGAATCTTATGCAAGTTTGTTTGAAAAGTTAAAGCTTTCTGGCCTGATTGAGCCGCTCCTAGGTTATACTCCAGACCCATATGCAAAAGGCTTTGATCGTACTGTACGATGCATGTACCACTCTAATTTCCAAGGGCATAGCATTGAGAATTATCGTTCTTTGAAAAAGAAAATAGAAAGAATGATTCACGAAGGGGTAATTGTGATCAATGACAGTAACAGGGAGCATGCACATCCTCTTGGGAACGTGTTGACTAAAGCTGATGATATTGAAGTTGGTAATGATCTTGGCAATGTTGATGTGAAACTCAATGGCTAAGATGCCATGCTTGGTAATTGGAAAGATGCTCCATATTTTGGCTAGCCAGGGAGGAGTTTTGGTGGCTTAGTTTGTTGTCATTTCTGTTGTCCAGGTTATTTCAGGGTTGTAATCTGGATATTGTCTTGTGACTCAAAACCTTATATCCTTTTATTTTTCTTGGTTTGTTCAGTCATAGTAACTTGTTTAGTGCTTTCTAGGTTTGTTCCAGGGTTGTAACCCTAGTTTAGTTTGCTTGTCTTGTTGTTCGAACCATTTCACCGTCTAATGCAATTTCCTGTTTTCTGTTATTTCTAGTCATTCTCTTTTGTTTAGTTATTTCCTATTTATAGTTCTTTTCATGTTGGTTCTAGTGACATAACATGCACGCATAATTCTAGGCCTAATCTTAAAGGTTAGTTTAATCATGAAACAATTGGGAAGATGATAAGGGCACTTGAGGGAAATAAGAACTGATTTGGACATATTGAGATCATTTGAAGCCCGAACCATGTGGAACTGGGGCAGATAGAACATAAAGAAACCCTATTGAAATGCATCATGCCGCATCAGGTTGAAGCTGACGGCAAGTTCGCCCAAATTGACCGGGGTCATTCGTGGTAACGAAGAGTGTTGTCCAACGGTACTTAAAATTGAAAAAAGCAAATGTGTGGATATGGTTATCAGGTCTGGCACAATCAGAAGATGTTACAAATATTTGTTTAATTGTGTTGTTTGTGCTTGGCATGTTTTGAATATTGGAATGACGAAAGCATTTTGTTCTGCTATCTAAACATTCTATCCTTCGTTACCCCTTTGAGCCTTATTTATTTTCTTTCATACCCCTATTTTGGAATCAGCAGTAAAGATTAGAAACACAAGCGTGAAAGATAAGTAAAGAAAAAGAAAGAAAAAAAGAAGAAAAAGAGAAGAAAAAGAAAAACAACAAAACAACAAAAGGAGAAAAGAAAAAAAAAGAGAAAAATAAGAAAAAAAAAGAAGAGAAAGAGGAAGAAAAAGTAAAGAAAAATCACAAGAATAGAGTAATTTCCATCACATGTGAACTACGTTTGACCTGATTCCTATTAAGGATACGTAAGCAGCCTCAAGGTTCGGTCTCATTGAAATAAAATCCAAAAGTCCCCAAGCAAAGAAACTGGGGCAGAAGTTGTGGTTGTTGTAAGAAATCTGGTTCCGAATATTGTAATTTTAACCCAGTTGAATTGTTTTGAGCCTTTAATACCCTTTCTTTCTAACCCTATCCAAAAGACACGTTACAGTACAAAGAAAGACCTTCTTATCAGTCTTCAAAAGATGCCAAGTCGAGCAAGTAAAGGTGATTCATGTCAGGGGCAATACTCCAGTCCAACCAGGAAAGATAATGAAAATGAGAGAATGTTATTCGTAAAAACCCTCATGGGCACCGTAAGGCGACATGAGCTGAGAGAAATAAAAAATAAGAGAGTCTTATTGGTGAAAACCCTCACAGGCACCTTGAGGCGGCTGTAAGTTGAGAGAAAGACCAAAATGAGAGAGGCTTAATAGTGAAAATCCTTCGGGCACTACAAGTCGAATCAGATTGATATGCGGAGCATTGAATCCCAGTTTCACGAAAAAAAGGTATGACAAGAGCTGAACATCGGAATTGCTTAACAGAATAGGCCGAAAGTGCATGTCACGGTCCTTCGAGTTGGTATCCACATCCAATAGGTTACTACTTTGTAGTTTTCTTGTTAGGAATCATCTCTTTCCTTTGTCCTTTACTGTGTTCCTTTTTCCTTGTTCACTTCTTATTCCGAGTATATTTGGTCAGAACAAGTGAGAAATGACTCCAAAATTTGCCATCAGCTTTCCAATTGCACAAGACAAGATCTGGCTAGTACATCAAAGTGGCATAAGTAAGGAAAGAAACAACAAGCACACTGAGCTGGTAATAATCAACTTGTTTTAGGATCCTTGCAAAATACAAAGGTTTGGTACATATCAATTCATGAATAATGCAATAAGATGGAAGCATTGGTGAACAGATCGAAGGTATTTTCTATGATAAAAAAAGGTGGTGGGCCAGTGACAAGCAAGATATTCCAAGCAGAAATGAAAGGTTATAGACCTCAAGGCCAAGGCTAGTGGTTTAAATTCAGGAAAGAGCAACATGCGCACTGAAATTGGTAGCAATCAATATGTTTTGGGGATCAGGTGAAACACAAAGGTTTGGTAGATGTCGGTTCAAGAGCAATGCAACAGATAGAAAGTATTGGGTTCAAACGAAGAGAGGTATTTTCTGGGCTAAGGTTTACAAAGGAAGTGGTTAGTCCAGGAACAAGTAGGGTCTTCGAATGAAAATTAGTTATCATGCCAAGAGAAACAGCAACAGACCTCCAGGCCAAGGCCAGTAGTTTAAGTCAAGAAAGAACAGCATACACACGGAGTGGGGAAAATGGACGTGATTCGGGATTCATGTGAGACACAAAGGTCAGGTAGATGCCGGTTCAGGAGCAATGCAACAAATAGAGGATATGGGTCTGAACGGAGAAAAGGTATTTTAGTGATACAGATGACAGAGAAAGTGGTTGATCAATAAATAGGCAAGGTCTTCGAGTGGAAATCAGTTATCATGGGAAGTGAAGGAGCAATCGCCCTCAAAGTTCAAGGCAGTCGGACGAAGCAGAGCGTGGAAAGGAGAAAACCATCCCCAGCAAGAGTATCACAACCAACCACCACATTTTAAACTGACAAGATTTTTCTTTGATTTGAAACAGGGGAAGGAAATGTCGTTTGTGTCGGAGAAACCCACCATAAGGAAAGGTAAGCACCAGACAGGTATGACCGTAAATTCTTAGGACCCTCCCGAAAAATGGGACTTAGTCTAAAATTCAAAAGAGATATAAGTTGGCTTTAAAGCTTTCATTCTTAGGATAGGATTTAATTTGAAGTTTTCAGGACCCTCTTGGAAAATGGGACTTAGTTTTAAAAATCAAAACAATCATAAGTAGCAAAATCTAGCATAAATGTACCCCAAGGAATATAAGTTGGTTTCAAAGTTTGCATGTTTGAGATAGGATTCAATGAGAAGTTTTCAGGACCCTCCTGAATAATGGGACCTAGCTTTAAGAATTTCATTAGGTAAAAAGGTTTAGCGTAAGTAATGTTGTAAGGAAGTTTAATTCAGCCGTAAAAGTTGTCACTCATAAGATAAGATTTGATTTGAAATCTTCAAGACCCTCCTAGATAATGGGATGTAGTTTTAAGACTGTCTTAGATAGCAAGATTCAACAGAAGTCACACCTTTAGAAAAAAATAAAACTGTCATTGGGATCCAGCTTACAAATTATTAGAGATATTTGGTAATATGATTCAATTAACACTCATGAATGCGCCTAGCTATCAAACTGGGGCAGAAAATTTTCTTTCGTTTTGTCTATTTTGTTGAAGTCAGGTGCCCATCTGAAGAATATGGAAGACAACAAAGATTTTAGGATAAAATTATAGTTGAAGTTTATGGAAATCAGGCGTCCACCTGAAAAATAAGAAAGAACAGTTGAAGCTGTGGAAATCAGGCGTCCACCTGGAGAACAAGGAACAGTAGTTAAAGTTTTTGGAAGTCAAGCGTCCACCTGAAAAACAAGGAACAATAGTTGAAGTTTTTGGAAGTCAGGTGTCCACCTGGAGAACAAGGAACAATAGTTGAAGTTTTTGGAAGTCAGGCGTCCACCTGGACAACAAGGAACAATAGTTGAAGTTGTGGAAATCAGGCGTCCACCTGGAGAGCAAGGAACAATAGTTGAAGTTTTTGGAAGTCAGGCGTCCACCTGGAGAACAAGGAACAATAGTTGAAGGTTTTGGAAGTCAGTCGTCCACCAGGAGAACAAGGAATAATAGTTGAAGTTTTGGGAAGTCAGGCATCCACCCGGAGAACAAGGAATTATAGTTGAAGATTTTGGAAGTCAGGCGTCCACCCGGAGAACAAGGAATAATAGTTGAAGTTTTTGGAAGTCAGGCATCCACCCGAAGAACAAGGAACAATAGTTGAAGTTTTTGGAAGTCAGGCATCCACCTGGGGAACAAGGAATAATATTTGAAGTTTTTGGAAGTCAGGCGTCCACCTGGAGAACAAGGAAAAACAGTTGAAGTTATTGTAAATCAGGCGTCCACCTGGAGAACAAGGAAGAATAGTTGAAGTTATGGAAGTCAGGCGTCCACCTGGAGAACATGGAATAATAGTTGAAGATTTTGGAAGTCAGGCGTCCACCTGGAGAACATGGAACAATAGTTGAAGATTTTGGAAGTCAGGCGTCCACCTGGAGAACAAGGAATAATAGTTGAATTTTTTGGAAGTCAGGCGTCCACCTGGAGAACAAGGAAAAACAGTTGAAGTTATTGGAAGTCAGGCAATCACGTGGAGAACAAGGAAAAACAGTTAAATATTCAGAAGTCAGGCATCCACCCGGAGAGCAAGGGAATACAATTCAATTTAAAAAGTCAGGTGCCCACCTGGAGAGAAAGGGAATACAATTCAAGTCAAGCAGTGAAGCGCCCAGCTAGAGAACCAAGGGAAGAAAACAATGGTCAAAAGAAGACAATTCAAGTTTCAAGGGGAAAACAATTTGATTTTCATAGGAAGGGAAGAAGCAGTTCAAGTTCAGCAATCTGGCATCCACCTGAAGAAAAGGGAAAGCGTTCCAGATTGCAATTCAAGTCGACAATAAAGGAATCTCGCTTGAAGAATACAAGTCAAACAGGCAGCAGAAACTGCAAGATAAAGCTTGAGGAGTATAGAATAGATCTTTGTAATGCATAGATCATAGTTTAGTCCAGCTTCTTTTATTTGTCATGGTGTAATAAGGAGGTCAGTAAGTAGTAGCAACAACAACAACAATAATAAAATCACAGCTTCATGGTAGTCCCACCTACCAAAACTTCCCAAACTACATTGACGTGATTCCTTTTTAGCCAAGGATATGTAGGAATTTGAAGCAGAGGTTCGGTCAAATCTTTCAAAAAAATGCTTCCCACAGAGTATTCAAACGGGCAAAAATCGCTCGTATCCGCTCACTTTATCTTTGCACGAAAACTCTTCGTGTTTACGGGCAAAGAGGGGCAGCTGTGAGCACGTGATTTTTGCCTCACATGAATTACTCCCACAAAATTAAAATAAAATAATTATTTGTTTTATTGTTTGAAGTCTTGTAAAATTTGGTGGTATTTTCTGTTATTATTTGCATTTGTCTGTGCTTGTGTATTTTATTTAATTAATAAAAAATAAAAAATATGTTGCATCTGCATTTAGAATTTGATTTCAAATTTTTAGAGTAATTAAAGAAATTGTTGTTTTACAAAAATAAAAAATCATAAAAATAACGTACTTTGCATTTTTAGTGTTTAATGTCCAAATTGTATAATTTTCTTTTAATTAGGTATTTAATTATTTGTGATAATTATTACTTAGAGTTAATCAGTATTTTTGATAGGTTAATTTGGTTTTATAATTTAATTTAGGATTTTAGTTCTAATTTTTTGGGAAAAAAAAGAAAAGAATTAAATGAGAAGGGAAAATCTGATTGGTCCAATTTGTTCAAAAAAATCCCAAGCCCAGTGCAAAACCCGAGTAAACCCAACCAAAGCCGGCCCCAACCAGTCCAAAAATTATGCCCCGGAACCCCCATACCTCCCTCTTCCCCAATATGCAATTAGTTTCCTTCGAATCATCCTCAAACGTTTTGAATTTCATATCGAATGTTAGACCCCTGAACCCTAGCTTACCCAATCAACCCCAAATCAACACCACACAACCATCTTGACCCTCTTACACCTAATCCATCACTAGTTTCCCTCGAATATTCCCCTGACTCGTCGAATTTCAAATCAAAAATAGACTCGAAAATGTTAAACTTCAGAGTCTGTAGATTTGCAGATGATTAAGACCAAAATAGACCTCGATCATGTGTTTACATCTGAGAACACGTGATTGAGACCTCGTTTGGTCGAAATCAAGAGTTTGAAGAAGAAATTCAAAGATGGCCTTCTGTACTAGGTATTTTTTCATTTAAACTGGTATTTCATGATTTTGTTTAATTTTAATTTCATTTTCCAGTCTTTGTTGTATTCATCTTGCTTCTCTTCATTATAGTCTCACCTATCAGCCCGTCAGTGTTACGTGGTTAGTTTAATAGTATGATTAATTCACTAGATTCTATTAGTTAGTTCATCACCATCTAGTCCTTCACCTTTGTTTCTGTGTAAAACCGTTCTTGTTCTCTTCTAATTCTCAGTTCAGTCAATTTCTGGTTTTCTATTTTTTTGTTTGAAATGAGTTTCTTGATGGTGCTCAATGGAGTATAGATTTATGGGTTCTGAATTGGATCAATTTGACCCATTTGAATTTCGATTTCAAGGGCAGTTTCAGGGTACAGTTTGAGAATTGTTTAAAAGGGGATAGTCACCTAATTTAAGAAGCTTCTTATAGTGGTGGGGTTTTAGAATGCATTACTGAATAAATTTAAAGAATTTGAGTAAGTGGAATCAATTTAAAATGCTGAAAGAGCATTTTATGAATCCAAGGGTCATTTCCCATTGCCTATTTAAGAATGCACTGAATTCATATACAAGGGGAGGGAATAAAAAAAGAGTTTAAGGAAGATCCTGAGATACACACATAGAGACTAAATTCATTGAACACATGAGAGATTCTGGGAGGACAAGATACAGAGTCCAAGAGAGAATATAGTCTAGAGTCTTGAGGTTTAGAAAAAGGGAAAGTTTGAGAAGAGAACACACTGATAAAAAAAAGAGCTGAAACACCCTGAGAAATACTGAATAGATAGACATTGAGAGAGAGATACACTGAGAATACACACGGATACACTGAGAGATTTGAGAGTTAAAATACACTGAAACAAAAAAATACAATAAAAAGACAGACAGCTAAAGTTTTCCCTGTTCCATTGAATTCAGTTTCCTTTTTCTTTGATTTTTGAAGTTTTACAAGTCTTGAAGGGTTCCTGAATCATTTGGGGTTAAAATGGATTGAGCTCGGGTTGTAGAAATTTGGTTTAAAGTCGAGGGGTTTTACGGTTCGTTTGAAAACTCTTTTCTGGGCTGCTTAACCTCAATCTTGGGTTTGAATTTGGCTCCTGCTGGTTATTCCTGGTTACTGAGTTCTGCTATTGTGCTGTTTGGTTACTGTCCTTCACTTGCTTTCTTTTATTTCATATTCCAGGTACACAATTCTGTAACTCTTTGGTTGTGAAGTGAAGAAATGAAATGAAAATGAAGAATTGGAGCATAGAAAATATTCCATTTTGTTCTTCTCTGATCGGTCTGTTTTTTTAAGTTAATGTAATTACTTTGTCCAAATCAGCTTTAATTGAGCGTGTTGTAGTTAATAGTAAAGGTGATATGGTGTTAGTATATATGGTGTACTCAAAGTCCTGTCTAAATAAGGTTTATTAAATGCTTTTATTGTTAAATGTCAGCTGTTATTTGTATGGAAAGTGAACTGTGAGCCTTAGCTATTTAGTTTATTTTCATACGTGGTCTGGGTCACAGATTTGGTCCAAGTCTTTGTCAAAATCAGTAATGTTTTGGTTCTTGTCTATCTGAATTCATTGAAATGATAGGTGTTTGGCTTGTACGTCTATTAATGTTGTTTTATAAGCATGTTTTCTCATGGGCCATAATGAATTAGTGATGGTTTGATTAGGGAACATTTGGTCAAATTATTCCATGTTAAGACAACTACAAGTATGAAAGTTAATTAGGCAACTTGTGTTCTTTAGATTCAGAAATAAGCGCGAGCTTAAATCTCACTCAGTTTTCAATTCAGAAATAAGTGCGAGCTTAAATCTCACTCAGTTTTCAATCTAAATTAATTGTCAATTTGTAAGAACCTAGGCTCAAAGCCAGCCTAAGTAGTGAAATCAGTCCTAAAAACGAAGGCACAACCTTGAGCTATTTGGTTTTGTCAATACTCATCACGACAGGCCCACTTCGAGCCCAGAGCTCGCAAATGCTTTTGGTTTAATTAACTTAGCACGTTAGAAATACGTCTGCTTTCATCTTTTGTGGGGAGTCGATATATGTATCACGGAAGACTCTCTTTGCACGCGACTCATCAGACTAGGCCCGTTGTTTGGGTTTGAATTTTCTTTAAAAGTAAAATAGTACCTTCTTTTGGCTTTTAACAAGTCCATTAGGCAACATTTAAGCAATTAGAAGTCCTGTAGTCTTCTTTAAACGATCATTTTTCTTTAGAATGAGGTGAGCCGTATTAAATAGCATAAATAGCTTACGACCCTCCAAATGTAGTTCTCTTTTAAAATTAGAATTCGAGGTGCGCCATGTCAAACAAAAATTGACAATTGCGTGGACCTTGTTTTAATTAGCTTTAACTCAACCTTAGAATCCAAGGCGTGCCATTTAGCGAAAATTCCATGGCCCTCGCAAAGTTAAAAAGCGCAGTTGCTTTAGGCGCGTACTTTAATAATATTACCTTTCTAAATTCGGGTGTACATTTCATGTGACCCAAATCTAAATCCTAAAATGTTTGAATAAAATATGTTTAGGATTGTGGGTGCATTTCATGTGGCGTGATCCAAATACATGTTTTAAACTACATTCAATCTTCTTTAAAATTAATTAAAAGCGGTTAAAAGTTTAAAATTTGCACATATTTTCAAATGTTCTAATATCAGATAATTAAGCCAATTATAACAGTTGAGCGACCGTGCTAGAACCACAGAACTCGGGAATGCCTAACCCCTTCTCCCAGGTTAATAGAATTCCTTACCCAAATTTTTGGTTCGCGGACTGTTAAACAGAGTCATTCTTTTCCTCGATTCGGGATTTGAACCGGTGACTTGGGACACCATAAATCTCCCAAGTGACGACTCTGAATTTTAATAAATATAATCCCGTTTCGATTATCCGTTAATTGGAAAAACTCCCTTATTATACCTTCTTATGGGGTGTAGTGAAAAAGGAGGTGTGATAGTGATGGCGCCCAACACACTGCTAGGCAAGCCCGACCAATTTAACAACCTTAACCATTTCAATACAGTTCATGATTAATTAACACGGATAATTTACTAAGTCATAATACTGGGAATCCGAAATAGAGTTAAAAACATACGCAATCCCAAATAATAATACTACTACATAGCCCGAAGAATCCGGTGTCACAAGTCTGAGCCTCTAATACATGCATATCAACTTACTACATATCGTTCTAAAGAAGTACGGAATGAAACAAATAGATAAAGGGAAGATCGGGGTTGCGGACGTCATGCAGCTACCTTGATGTTCCCCGATATGTGTTGCCCAGTTGGAAGTCCTCAATAGTCTCAGATGCACCTAGATCTGCATGCAAAGTGCGGGGAGTAATGTGAGTACTCTGACCCAGTGAGTAATAAATATAAATAAAGGCAGAGAATAAGAAATCCTAGATAGGCACATTGTAATCTATAAATACAGCAATTTAAACCAAGTAGTATAAAATCAGTAAACCAATGAAAATAAATTATGAAAATGCTGCAACAGATAAGCAAATAAATGACAGTCAAATAAGGAATGCAACACATAGTACGGTACTCTCTAGTACCCACTGCGGCGTGCAGTCCGCTCCATTTATTTATCGTCGACGGCGGTCACTGAGGGTGTGCAAACTCCGGGAAGGGCCCCTTACGGCCCCAGCATAATATCAAGCAATCTCGTGGCATCAACTAGGCCCTCAATCTCATATCAATATTAATGTAAATACTGCTGCGGCACGCAACCCGATCCCATACTCAGTCCAGAATCACGTAAGCCCTCGGCAATAATAAAATAGTAGTTTTCATCCCAAAACATCGTTAGAAATATCATTTAAGTTTTAAATCTGAGTAAAAGTGGCTAAGTTTGCAAAACAGTTTTTTTTTTTAATAAGGTTGAGTCCAAGTATTTTGTCAAAATAGTGAGAAAATAGAAATAACAAGCCCTGAAGGGTCCAAACAGTTGGCATGAAGCCCAAATATGATAATTTATCCAAATAATGATGATATCAAGTAAGTTTCAATCAAATACACGGTAAAAATATTACTCGGGACGGACCAAGTCACAATCCCCAATAGTAAACAACCTCGTGCTCATCATCAAGCGCGTGTCTCACCTCAATATAACACTACGAGGTGTAAATCCCGAGTTTCAAACCTTTAGGACATTATTTACATTCATTACTCACCTCAAGCTGGCCAAAACTCTAGCTCGCTATGCCCATGCCTCTCAAATCGGCCTCCTCGCACGTCGAATCTCACCAAAACTACAACGAATACGTCACAATATGCCAAAGGAACAATACCCAATCGAAAACAATCGAATAAATATTAAAAATCTCGAAATTGGCAAAACCCGAGCCCCGGGCCCACTTCTCGAAACACAAAAATTTTTACATCAATGGGTTCCTTATCTCTCCACGAGTACATATATATAAAGAACACCAAAATCGGAGTCCAAATGACCCCACAAATTCCAAATTTTGCTCTCTTAAGTTTCAAGCCATGAACCACAATTTTTTACCATTAATTTCTAAAGTTTTCAGCCCTAATCCATGTATTTGCACCATAAATTTGTGTTTCAAGTCCAAAAATCCTTACCTTATCAAAGCTCCTTAAAAACCCTCTTCAAAATCGCCCACAATTCTCCAAGTCCGAAGTAAGAAATGAGAAACCCTTCAAAATTCGCGAAGATGAACTTAAATACCTTCCGCCCAGACATCACTGCTTCTGCGGTTAAATTACCGCTTCCGCGATACCGCTTCTGCGGAAATTCACTAAAGTCCAGAACCACTTCTGCGGTCGAAATTCTGCATCTGCGGCTTCGCAAATGTGGCTCCTCGTCCGCTTCTGCGGAAACAACTGAGACCATGCCAACCCTCGCTTCTGCGGTCCATATGTCGCATCCGCGACTCCGTAGATGCGGTGCCCAATCT
This sequence comes from Nicotiana glauca, assembly GCA_026770625.1. Lineage (NCBI taxonomy): Eukaryota > Viridiplantae > Streptophyta > Magnoliopsida > Solanales > Solanaceae > Nicotiana > Nicotiana glauca. The sequence goes on from MU718460.1 coordinate 140,375, forward strand.
GCACCTGCGATCCCAGGCCTTCCCTTGACCTTCCGCTTCTGCGACCTCCGCCTTCGCTCCTGCGATACCGCTTCTGCGGTCCCAATTCTGTAGAAGCGGAAATACCAGAAGCAACAGGGACTGCAACTTTGCACAAGTCCAAAACTCTCCGTTTTCCATCCGGAAACACTCCGTGGCCCCAGGAACCTCAACCAAAAGCACCAATGCATCCTAAAACATCATTCAAACTTGCTCCAATCCTCAAACCACCTCAAACAACACCAACACCATCAAATTACATCGGATTCAAGCCTAAGTTCTTCTAAAACTTCCGAAACGTGCATTTGATCAAAAACCCAACCAAATCACCTCCGAATGACCTGAAATTTTACACACACATCTCAAATCACTTAACGGAGCTACAACAGCTCTTGGAATTCCATTCCGACCCTCGGATCAAAATCTCACCTATCAACCGGAGTTCGCCAAAATACTAACTTCACCAATTCAAGCTTAATTCTACACCAGACCTCCAAAATCACTTCTGATCATACTTCTATGTCACAAATCATCCCCCGAAGCTAACCGAATCATCGAAATTTATATCTGAGCCCTCTAACACATAAGTCAACATCCGGTCGACTTTTTCAAACTAAGCCTTTCTTAAAGAGACTAAGTGTCTCATTTCCATCAAAAATCGATCCAAACCGACTCGATCATACAAGACACTGGTAATGAAGCATAAAGAAGCAGAAAATAACGAAAACGGAGCGGTAACTCATGAGACAACGGGTCGGGTCATCGCATAAACATAACATTACTAAGTTTGGTGGAAGAAAGGTGGAAATTGATGAATTCCGGCCTCCATGGTGGCTCTATGCTTGTGTTTTCCTCTAAAAATTCCCTCTCCTTTCAAAATAGGTTTAGTTTGGCTTTTATATGAGTTGGGGGTGTCTTAGGGTCGAAATAAGCGAGTTCTAGTCGAATTAGGACGTGTTTGCGTTTTGAGGGTCCAGGCCAGCGTGGGGCGCTGGCCCTGGCGCTCAAATTTTATACATACTGTAAATTGCGCCACAGCCACGCCCTACGCTGGTTGTGGCCCTCAAATTTTACTTTTTGCCTTTTCTTCCCAATTTCGCTCCATTTCATCCCAAATTGCATCCGAATGATTCTCACATAGAAATACCACAAATGGCACAAATCATCATATTCTACATCTCAAATCTTTGAGACATGAGTTAAATGCGGAGCGATATATATTAAAATATACATTAAGCCGATTATCATTTACACAATTTTTTTTCTAAAAACATTTTCTTGAATACTTTCTACTATTTGTTTGCACATAGTGTTGTTCAAAATTAAATAAAAGGCCTTTAGATTGTTCTATTAGAGGTTATTTGACACGATAGATAAGCAAACATATTTCAGGGATAAAAAATTTGTACGCTTTATTCCTTATTTGATTACTAATTTTGTGACAAGTTATCCGAGGATTAAAAATACTACCGGAATAACTTATATCTACCAGAAAGTGGAATAGTAATTCCAGGATAAGTTATCACAGGATAAAGCAGTAAAATTAACAATTCTAGGATTTGTACAATATACCAAACAGTTAAAAAGAAATAATATCAGAATAACTAATCACAACATAACTAATCCCAATATAACTAATTTCAGCATAACTAATCTCAATGTAACTTGTCTTCAAACCAAATGACCCCTAGGGTGAGTGCGATTTTGTGTTGTAACTTCTATTTTGATAAACTAAAATATAAATTTGTGTCAACTGGTGCTGCATAGATTTTGTAAATACATTCATAGTACTTTATTGAAAAAAAATAACAATTATCAAATTCGTGTGACATTGTTCTTTATGCAATTTTGACGTGAATGCTTAAAGATACAATCAAATATGGCAAAATACCTCATTGAACTGTTCTACCACGTGTTTACTTCCCTGCTCTCGATTCTTTCCAATAAAAACTCAAATTGGAGTGTAGATAGAAGAAAACAATTTAGGGCTTGAGAGATTTTGAGAACGTTCTAGAGTAAGATATTTTGTTTTATTAGTCAAAAATGGCAAAAGTTGTAAAATAGATTCAAGTCACCTATTTATCCGAGCATTAGTTAGCTCCTATATCAAAGGTTGATATCTTATTTATTTTAAATAAATATTCTTTTAAAAAATTATATTTCATAGTTACCTTTTAAATTATTGCTAAATATCTATTTATGGTCACCTCCTATCCTTAAGCCATAAAATAAATTTTATATTATTTTTCTCTCGCATATCCGCTCAAATTTCTCGTATCCCCTACCCTGTACTCCATATCTATTCTCTCTCTCAACTTCCAGATGTCTTTTTAGGCTCTGGTCTCTACTTGTCGTGTTGGTATCAGACATAATCCAGCTTTCCTGTGCTTCTGGTCCAGGTAATCATCTCCTTCTCTTCCATTGGAACGTTGACGCCCTAGCTGAAGTTTTAGTATTTGTTTCCGTCTTCTCTGTAATTTCATGTCAAAATTCAGTCTTTTGGGTATAAAGATTCTAAATAGTAATAAAGGCTCTTCTCCACTTTGTTGGCGGTAGAGACTCTAAACATCTGGATTATTTTTCTTTGTGACAGCGAGCGAGGGTTGGATACTAATATTACTTCATTGAGACGATATTAGGATTGTTCTTGAACAAAGACGACAGAGTTGGGTGCTGAACAATTTGAATTTTCTGTTAATATATTTAAATGTATCTCGTTTTTCATTGTATTCATTGTCTTTTTTTCCATTGTATTTCAATGTATCTCGTTGTATTCTATGTAATTTATTGTATTTATTATTTTTTTTCAATGTAACCCGTTGTATTCTATGTATTTTATTGTATTCACTGTCTCGTTATATTTCATGGATGTATTCATATATTTTTTTACTTAATATAATTTATGTATTCAGATGTATTATATAATTTTTCAGAGGATTGCTATATTTTTGGGGTGTTTTCCGGTTGAGAATCTTTTTTATAACTGGAAATACAAAATATGTGTGTTATAATTGAGTTTGTTGAGTTATATTAGGAGTCTATTATGTTAATTGATTCACTTTCCATTTAAAATAGTATAATCTCATGTTTCACACCGTGAATACAGTCGAATATAATAATTTGTCCAGCTGTAATCCCATGTTTCACGCTATGAATACAGTCAAATACAAAAATTTGTCTAGCTGTAATCCCCTATTTCACGCCTAGAAATGTTACTGTATTCATGAATACAATAGCTTAAATACATCGAATACATTCTAAAAATTTTGAAAACATAGCTATGAAAAATAATACAGTAAACGGTAGCTACAACTAGCTAATAAACACTAAAATATAGTGGTTTCTGAAAGTTTCTCTTTATACAATGGGCTAAAGTGAAAATAAAATTTTTTTTTATACCTATACACAATTAGAAACTTTATTATAAAAAATGTTTGTTTACATAATTATCCGATCTACACATGTTTACTCTACAAAATTGTCACGATCCCAATTTTTCCTACATGAACTATCGTGACGGTACCTAGTCGCTACGACTAGATAAGCCTATCAATGCGGAACATAAACGAAACTTGCGGAAGAAATAATCAAAAGCCAAAAATAACCGAAATAAACAATATATAAAATGCCGTTTGACATACACAATACTTAACTTCCCAAAACTAATACATACTCCCAAAACCCGGAAACCCATGAATCACAACCTAAGAAATACTACATACCTCTAACTCTAGAATGTCTAACAAGAACAGGAAGTACAGAAGGGCTAAATACTAAATGCAGGAATAGAACGAGACTCCTCAGTCTGCGGACGCGGCAGATATACCTCGAAGTCGCTAGAGCAGCACTACAGCGGTACTCAGTAAGTGTCAAGCCTAACCTCGGTTGAGTAGTGACGAGGAAGGTCAGGGCCGTACTGAGGTTAAATAAAAGATATGATTCAACAGTATAAAACAGAATAATATAAATATGTACAACAGTAAAAGTAACACAGGATATAAGGGACAGCAACAACTACAAAGAAAACAACGTAGACACTAAAGGAAATACAACTCAACTCCAATGATATCAATCGAGGATATTCCAGGATACTCTCCTGAAATCCCAGTATACATATCCAATAAGTCTCTCGGGATATTATCCCGTAGTCCAGCTCATAGTACGCGGGGATCTACCGAAATCCCGTTTCGTAGTCCCAAACATAAATACCCAGTACTAGGGAAATCTACCTGGTGCATTCCCCTAGTTTTATATAACCGTGCAAAGGGATCTACCGGAATCCCACATCCGTAGTCCCAAATGTAAACAAACAAGGGAGAGCTACCGGAGTCCCACATCCGTAGTCCCAATGTAAATACGCAGCAGCAACAGGAGAAACGCTCAAAAATATCAAACTTCATATTAAGGCAAACAAATAGTGTATCCTAGAATGCTGCAAAGAATTCAGGTAAAATAGTTAAACAAATAAGGTAATTTAATCACTTAGACATGATTTTTCCTAAGCTAACACAGGCTTAAATAATACAAGGAATAAACAGGAAAGTAACATACTAGTAGTACTTAATAAAAATCAGATTTCCAATAATTAGTACAAGTACATACTCGTCACTTTACGTACAAGGCATTTCAATAATCAAATATACCAAATCCTAAGGGAAAAGTCTCCCACACTAGGTTAGGCAAACCACTTACTTCGAACAAGCTCAAATCAACCCGAAACCACTCTCTTTCCACGAGTACTCGACTCTAAATGGCCCAAATCTATTCAATTCAGTTGCATATTGTAAATAACACTTCAAGTAACTGATTCCATAATTAAATTCTAAGCTAATACGCGAAATTAGGTGAAATAACCAAAATGCCCCTCGGGCCCACGTCTCGGAATCGAATAAAATTTACATTTCCATAACCCTCACACCCTCACGAGTCTAACCGTATCAAAATTATCCCAATCCAATATCAAATCCCCATTCAAAACTCAAATTCTTGGTCTAAGAACGTTTCCCCAATTTTTCATACAATTTTCGAAATTAAAGGATGAATTCATGTTTAGATTAATGGGTTACAAGAAAAAAGGAGTTAGCATTCGTTACCCAATCGATATCTCTGAAAATCCCTCAAAATCTCGCTCAAATCCGAGTTCCCAAGCTTAAATTTTCACAAAAATGGCTAAACCCTCGTTTTGAAATTTTTTTATATTATACCTACCCAGTTGTTTTGTTCATCGCAATCGTGAAATATGACGTGCGATCGCGAAGAGGAAAAATTGATGGCTCCTGAACTAGGCTATGCAAACGCGAGATGGAGCACGCAAATGCAGAAGAGGAAAAGGGCAGGCTTACGCGTTCACGGACAAGGCAATGCGAACGCGAAGGGGAAAATGGTCACAGTACCCCCGGCTCCTAGTTCTACTATGCGAACACGAAAAAATGAATGCGATTGCGAAGGAGGAGGGGGCAGACTTACACGATCGCGAGAAAAATAATGCGATCGCGAAGAACAATTTAAATACCCTCCAAAATTACACTACGCGAACGCGAAGGGAAGGTCGCGAACCCGATCAAGGAAACCAGATACTAGATTTTCTGCAATTCTAACAAGTTCCAAAATGACCCGTTGAGCATCCGAAACACACCTGAGGCCCCCGGGAACTTAACCAAACCTGCCAACCAATCCTAAAACCTCATTCAAACCTGTTCCAACCTTCGGAACGCTCAAAACAACATCAAAACACCTATTTTTCATCGAATTCAAGCTTAAATATTCGAAAAACTCTAAGAAAAAAATTTCGATCAAAAAGTCTACCAAACCTCGCCCGAATGATCTAAAATTTAGCACTCACATACCAAACGACACGACAGAACTATAGAAACTCTCAGAATTCCATTCCGACCCTCGGATCAAAATCTCACTATCGAATCAGAAACTTCAAAAATTTAACTTTCGGCATTTCAAGCCTAAATTAGCTACGGACCTCCAAAATACAATCCGAACACGCCCCTAAGCCCGAAATCACCCAGCGGAGCTAACGAAACCATCGGATTTCCATTCCGAGGCCGTCTTTACACTATTCCGACTACATGCAACTTTCCAACACTTAAGCTCTCATTTAGGGACTAAGTGATCCAAAAATCTTCAAAACTTAAAACCGAACATCCTGGCAAATCAAAATAGCAGAAATATACTTGGGGAAAGAAGTTAATAGGGGATCGAGGTGTTAATTATTTAGACGACCAGCCGGGTCGTCACATCCTCCTACACTTAAACATTCGTTCATCCTCGAACGAGCATAGAGACATACCTGAAGTAATGAAAAGATGAGGGTAACGACTGCGTATATACTGCTCGGTCTCCCAGGTCGCCTCCTCGACCGGCTGACCCCACCACTGAACCTTCAGTGATGCAATGTTCTTTGACCTTAGCTTTCTAACCAGCCTGTCTAATATTGCCACTGGCTCCTCAACATAGGATAGATCCTTGTCCAACTGGACTAAACTAAAATCCAATACGTGCGACGGATCACCGTGATAGCTTTGGAGCATCGAAACATGAAAAACCGGATGAACTCCTACCAAGCTGGGAGGTAAGGCAACCTCATAAGCAACCTCTCCAACTCGCCTCAATATCTCAAAAGGGCCATTGAACCTCAGGCTTAACTTCCCTTTCTTCCCAAATCTCATAACGCCCTTCATAGGCGAAACCCGAAGCAGAACCCACTCTCCAACTATATAGGAAACATCACGAACCTTCCGGTCCGCATAACTCTTCTGTCTGGACTGGCTGTACGGAGTCTATCCTGAATCACCTTAACCTTTTCCAAAGCATCTTGAACTAAGTCTGTGCCCAATAACCTAGCCTCACCCGGCTCGAACCAACCTACCGGAGATCTACACCGCCCACCATATAAAGCCTCATATGGTGCCATCTGAATCCTGGAACAATAACTGTTGTTGTATGCCAATGGCAAGAACTAATTCCAAGATCCTCCAAAATCAATCACACATGCACAGAGCATATCCTCAAGAATCTGAATAGTGTGCTCGGACTGCCCGTCTGTCTGAGGCTGAAATGTTGTACTCAACTCTACTCGAGTACCCAACTTATGCTGAATGGCCCTCCAGAACCGTGATGTGAACTGAGTACCTCTATTCCAAATGATAGAAATTGGAATGCCATGCAGACGAACAATCTCACAGATATAGATCTCCGCCAACCGCTCCGAAGAATAAGTAGTACACACAGGAATAAAGTGAGCAGAATTGGTTAGCCGATCCACAATCACCCAAACAGCATCAAACTTTCTCAAAGTCCACGGGAGCCCAACTACAAAATCCATGGTGATCCGCTCCCACTTCCACTCCGGAATCTCTATCTGCTGAAGCAACACACCCGGTCTCTAGTGCTCATACTTCACCTGTTGACAGTTGAGGCACCGAGCTACAAACCCAACTATATCTTTCTTCATCCGCCTCCACCAATAGTGTTGTCTCATATCCTGGTACATCTTCGCGGCACCAGGATGAATGGAATAACGCAAATAGTGGGCCTCCTCTAGAATCAGATCCCGAAGCCCATCAACATTGGGTATACGAACCCGACCTTGCATCCTCAATAGTCCGTCCTCGGCAATGGTCACATCTCTGGCATCACCATACCGAACCTTGTCCTTAAGGAAAAGCAAATGAGGGTCATCATACTGCCGCTCCCTGATACGATCAAATAAAGAAGACCGAGAAACTACGCAAGCTAGAACCCGACTAGGCTTTGAAAGATCAAATCTCACAAACTGGCTGGCTAAGGCCTAAACATCCATCACTATAGGCCTCTTTGATGATGGTAGATAAGCCAAACTCCCTAAACGCTTCGCCCGGCAACTCAAAGCATCGGCCACCATATTGGCCTTGCCCGGGTGATATAGAATAGTGATATCATAGTCCTTCAGCAACTCTAACCACCTCCTCTGATGCAAATTTAGATCCTTTTACTTGAACAGGTGTTGCAAGCTCCAATCGTCAGTATAAATCTCACAAGGCACACCGTATAGATAATGGCGCCAAATCTTCAGGGCATGAATAATGGCAGCTAACTCAAGGTCGTGGATAGGGTAGTTCTTCTCATGTATCTTCAACTGTCTAGACGCGTCGGTAATCACCCTACCGTCCTGAATCAACACCGCTTTGAGGCCAACCCTCTAGGAATCACAATAGACCGTATAAGACCTCGGACCTGTAGGCAATATCAAAAATGGGCCGTAGTCAAAGTTGTCTTGAGCTTCTGAAATCTCATCTCACACTCCTCCGTCCACTGGAATAGGGCAACCTTCTGGGTCAGTCTAGTCATAGGGGCTACAATCGATGAAAATCCATCCACAAAAGACGGTAGTAAGCAAAATCGAGAAAACTACGGATCTCTGTAGCTGAGGATGGTATGGGCCAACTTTTCACTACCTCTACCTTCTTCGGATCCACCCGAATACCCTCACTCGATACCACGTGGCCTAAGAATGCCATAGAATCCAACCAAAGCTCACATTTTGAGAATTTTGCATATAACTTCTTTTCCCTTAGAGTCTGAAGCACTGTCCTCAGGTGCTGCTCATGATCTTCTTGACTCCGGGAATACACCCGAATGTCATCAATAAAGACAATGGCAAAAGAGTAAAGTTATGGCCGGAATACACTGTGCATCAAATGCATAAAAGCTGTTGGGGCATTAGTCGGCCCAAATAACATAACAAGAAACTCGTAGTGACCATACCGAGTCCTAAAAGCAGTCTTTGGGATATTTGGCTCCCGAATCTTCAACTGATAGTAACTTGAGCGCAAGTGAATCTTAGAGAACACCCGTGCGCCCTGAAGCTGATCAAACAAATCATCAATACGAGGCAAAGGATAACGGTTCTTCACTGTAGCCTTGTTCAATTGGCGATAATCAATACATATACGCATAGAATCATCTTTTTTCTTCACAAACAAGATAGGAGCACCCCAAGGTGATACACTAGGTCGAATAAAACCCTTATCTAGAAATTCCTTGAACTGATCCTTCAACTCCTTCAACTTAGGAGGAGCTATACAATACGGAGGAATGGAAATGGGCTGAGTGTCGGCAACAAATCAATGCCAAAATCAATATCTCTATCAGGTGGAATGCCTGAAAGATCAGCTGGAAATACATCGAAAAAGTCCCGTACTACTGGAACCGAATCAACTGAAGGGGTATCAATACTAATATCTCTCACATAGGCTAGATACGTGTCACACCCCTTCTCAACCATACGCTGAGCTTTAAGGAAAGAAATAACTCTACTGGGAGGGTGATCTAAAGCACCCATCCACTCAACACGTGGCATACCTGGCATAGCCAGCGTCACGGTCTTGGCGTGACAATCAAGAATAACATAATAGGGCGACAACCAGTCCATGCCCAAGATAATATCAAAGTATACCATGCTGAGAAATAATAAATCGACTCTGGTCTCAAAACCACTAAGAGCAATCAAACACGATCGATAAACACGGTCCACAACAAGTGAATCTCCCACAAAAGTAGAAACATAAACAGGGGAACTCAAAGAATCCTGAGATACACCCAAATGAGGAGAAAAATAAGAAAACACATAAGAATAAGTGGGGCTTGGATCGAATAGAACCGATGTATCTCTGTGACAAACCAGTATAATACATGTGATGACAGACTCTAAGGCAACGGCCTCAGTACGGGCAGGAAGGGCATAGTATCAGGCCTGGCCTCCCACTCTAGTGCGACCTCTATCTCCCCGACCTCTACCTCTAGCTGGCTGAGCAGGCGGGGTAGCAACTGGAGCTGTAACCATAGCATGAGAACTCTGCGGGGCATGCTGTGGTTGAGAAGTCTGTGTAGGTGCACCCCTCCCATGTCTAGGGCAATCCTTCACCATATGGCGTGTGTCACCACACTCAAAATAAGCTCTGGGAAGACGTGGTGGTTGTGACTGGCTCGGGCCAGGTCTACTGGACTGACCTATGAAAGTACCCTGCACAGGAGGCGATATAACCCTACCATGATGACCTACAGCTGGGGTAGGGGTACCAGAATAATGACCCAACTCTCGAGACCTCTTGGCCTCCCTCTCATCTCTCTCCCTAACATGCATTCCCTCAATCCTCCTAGCAATGCTCACCACCTGCTGATAAGGACTATCCATATCCAACTCACGAGCCATGCTAGACATGATGCTGGGAATAAGCCTCTAAATAAATCGGCGAACCCTCTCGCGAATAGTAGAAACCAAGGCCCGTGCATGCCTAGCCAAGCTAGTGTAACAGACTGCATACTCTGAGACAGTCATAGTACCCTGGCACAAACGTTCAAACTCTGCGCACCACGCGTCCTTGAGGCTCTGAGGAATATACTCTCTCAGAAATATATTTGAAAACTGAGCCCAAGTCAGTGAAGCAGCCTCATCCGGACTGCCTGACTCATAGGTGTTCCACCACTCATAAGCGGCCCCTCGAAGCTGGAAGGTAGTGAAGGAAACTCCGCTCGATCATGAAATACCCATGGTACGGAGAATGCGGTAACACTCATCTAGAAATCCCAAAGCATCATCCGCTGCTAGACCACTGAATAAAGAAGGCTTGTACTTCTTGAATCTTTCAAGCCTCAGCTGCTCATCCTCGGAAGCCGCTGTCCTATCCTCGAGCTGAACTGGCACTACAAGCGGTAGAGGAATAATCTCAGGGACCTGTTCAACATGAATTCACTACTCAGGAGTACGGTCGGCGGGAGTCTGTACTCCTCCCCCGGCCTGGGATGTGGCTGCAGCAAGGGGAAGCAACCCTACCTAAGCCAAAGTGGTGTACATGCTCATAAACTGTGCCAGAGTCTCTCGAATTGTTGGGGTGGAGTAGCAGTAGGTGTGTCGGGTGCCTGGACTCCGACTGGCACTACAGGTGGCTCCTCAGTGGCAGCTCGCGCAAGTGCTCTGACTGTACCACATGCACGTCCTCGACCTCTGCCCCGGCCCCGTCCTCTGACAGCTGTAATAGGGGGCGTGGGTGCCTGATCATCTCACGTAGCACGTGTCCTCACCATCTGTGAGAGAATGGAAGACGTAAGTTTAGAATTGTGATATCAAAAATCTCGCACGACAAGGAAATCAAATGAAGTGAAATTTTCCTAACAGTATATAGCCTATGGCAGATAAGTACAATCGTCTCCGTACCGATTAGCGAGACTCTAATAAATCAGCTTGTGATCCATGACTCCTATAAGAGCTCTAAAACCAACTTGTCACGATCCTAGTTCGCCCTCCGTGAACTATCTACGGAATGTCTAAGAAGAACAGGAAGTACAGAAGGTCTAAATACTAAATGCAGAAATAGAAAGAGACTCATCGGTCTGCGGACGCGGCAGATATACCTCGAAGTCGCTAGAGCAGTCGCCTCGCCGCAAGGGTGATAGGACTGGGTAGAAGTACCTGGATCTGCACATAAAAGATATGCGCAGAAAGGACATGAGTACACTACAGCGGTACTCAGTAAGTGCCAAGCCTAATCTCAGTTGAGTAGTGACGAGGAAGGTAAGGGCCCTACTGAGGTTAAATAAAAGATATAATTCGACGGTATAGAACAGAACAGTATAAATATGTACAACAGTAAAAGTAACACACAATATAAGGGACAACAACAACTACAAAGAAAACAACGTAAACACTGAAGGAAATACAGCTCAACTCCAATGATATCAACTATAGGTGGCTAACGAGCCGGGTTGACCCGGAATCGGACCGGCCCAGACCGATTAAAATCGGAACCGGACCACCCGGTTCATAAGGGGTCGAGTGGGCTGGGTTGGGGGGCTAATGGGGTTTGTTCCGTTTAAATTTTTATACCGGTTAACCGGACCCGGTTAACCCGGTCCAGATGAACAGTAGACGATACCGGTTTAACCGGCCCGGCCCGGCCCGGCCCAGACAATTAATATACCATAATATACCATGAATATGCCATTAATATACTATGAATATACCATGAATACACCAATTATTGTATACTAATTAACATAGTTTAAAATTGTTGGAATTTAACATATACTATATATATTTAGGGTATAAAACTATAAATGTTAAAATCATAGAATATGATGGTGACGTATTCTTTTTAAAATATGCTATATATGTGTTATTTTAAGATTGTAAGACAATTTGTGTTATTTTAAATTATTAGACGTATTTATGCTTAATGTTTTAGTTTGTTAGATTAATTTGAAGTATTATTAATTTATTATGCATGAAAATTTAGTTTTGCTATTTTTTTTTTAATTTACTTTTTAAATGCAAACTTTAATTTTGTAATTTTGAAATAAATGTAGCACTTGCAATTTATAAGTGCAATTTTTCTCCATTTTTTTGTATTCTTTATATTCATACAAAGTATTAAAAGAACCTACAATAATTATAAAAAATTTCAAAAAAAATTAAAAATATACTAAACCCGGCCCGGCCCGGCCCAACCCCCTCAACCCGTAATCCGTACGGTTTAATTTTTACCCGGATGAACCCGAACCCGTTAAATCCGTTAAGAACTAACCCGAAACCGGCCCGGACCACAACCCGTAAGGGTTCAAAATACACAGGCCAGGACCGGCCCGGCCCACCCGTTGCAAGTGCTACATTTATTTCAAAATTACAAAATTAAAGTTTGCATTTAAAAAGTAAATTAACAAAAAAATAGCAAAATTAAATTTTCATGCATAATAAATTAATAATACTTCAAATTAATCTAACAAACTAAAATATTAAGCATAAATACGTCTAATAATTTAAAATAACACAAATTATTTTAAAATCTTAAAATAACACATATATAGCATATTTTAAAAAGAATACGTTACCATCATATTCTATGATTTTAGCATTTATAGTTTTATACCCTAAATATATGCAGTATATGTTAAATTCCAACAATTTTAAACTATGTTAATTAGTATACAATAACTGGTATATTCATAATATATTAATGGCATATTCATGGTATATTATGGTATATTCATGGTCTGGGCCGGGCCGGTTAAACCGGTATCGTCTACTGTTCATCCGGACCGGGTTAACCAGGTCCAGTTAACCAGTATAAAAATTTAAACAGAATAATCCCCATTAGCCCCCCAACCCAGCCCACTCGGCCCCTTATGAACCGGTCCGGTTCCGGTTTTAACCGGTCTGGGCCGGTCCGGTTCCGGATCAACCCAGCCCGTTAGGCACCTATAACTGGGGATCTTCCAGGATACCGTCCTGAAGTCCCAGTATACATATCCAATAAGTCTCTCGGGATACCGTCCCGTAGTCCAGCTCATAGTACACGGGGATCTACCGAAATCTCGTTCCGTAGTCCCAAACATAAATATCCAGTACTGGGGGGAATCTACCAGGTGCATTCCCGTAGTTCTATATAACTGTGCAGAGGAATCTACTGGAATCCCACGTCTATAGTCCCAAATGTAAACAGACAAGGGGGAAGCTACCGGATCCCACATCCGTAGTCTCAAACGCAACAGCAACAGGAAAAATGCTCAGAAATATCAAACTTTATATTAAGGCAAACAAATAGTCTAGCCTAGTATGCTGCACAGAATTAAGGTATAATAGCTAAACAAATAAGACAATTTAATCACTTAGACGTGCTTTTTCCTAAGCTAACACATGCTTAAATAATACAAGGAATAAACAGGAAAGTAACATGCTAGTAGTACTTAATAAAAACCAAATTTCCAACAATTATCACAAGTACGCATAAGGCATTTTAATAATCAAATATACCAAATCCTAAGGGAAAAGTCCCCCACACAGGCAAGCCACTTACCTCGAACAAGCTCAAATTAACCCGAAATCACGCTCTTGACACGAGTACTCGATTCCAAATGGCCCAAATCTATTCAATTCAATTGCATACTGTAAATAACATTTCAAGTAACTGATTCCACAATCAAATTCTAAGCTAATACGCAAAATTAGGTAAAATGACCAAAACACCCATCGGGCCCACATCTCGAAATCGAGTAAAATTTACATTTTCAGAACCCTCACACCCTCACGAGTCTAACCATATCAAAATTATCCCAATCTGATGTCAAATCTCTATTCAAAACTCAAATTCTTGGTCTAAAAACTTTTTCCTAATTTTTCATACAATTTTCGAAATTACAGGATGAATTCATGTTTAGATTAATGGGTTACAAGCAAAAAGGAGTTAGAAATCATTACCCAAAATCGATATCTCTGAAAATCCCTAAAAATCTCTCTCAAATCCGAGCTCCGAATCTTAAGTATTCTCAAAAATGGCAAAACCCTCATTTTGAAATTTTTTTATATTTTGCCCAGTTGTTTTGTTCATCGCGATCGCGAAACATGACGTGCGATTGCGAAGAGGAAAAATTGATGGCTCCTGAAATAGGCTATGCGAACGCGAGATGGAGCACGCGAACGCGGAAGAGGAAAAGGATAATCTTATGCGTTTGCGGACAAGGCAATGCGAACGCGAAGGGGAAAATGGTCATAGTACCCCCGGCTCCTAGTTCTACTAGTCGAACGTGAAAAGACGAATGCGAGCGCGAAGGAGGAGGGGGCAGACTTACGCGATCGCGAGCCAAATAATGTGATCGCGAAGAACAATTTAAATACCCTCGGAAATTACACTACGCGAACGCGAAGGGAAGGTCGCGAATGCGATTAAGGAAACCAGATACCAAATTTTCTACTATTCTATAAAGTTCCAAAATGACCCGTTGAGCATCCGAAACACACCCGAGGCCTCCGGAACCTCAACCAAACCTGCCAGCCAATCCTAAAACCCCATTCAAACTTATTCCAACCTTCGAAACTCTCAAAACACCTATTTTCATCGGATTCAAGCTTAAGAATTCCAAAAACTCTAAAAACACATTTTCGATCAAAAAGTCTATTAAACCTCGTCCAAATGACCTGAAATTTTGCACATACATCCCAAATGACACAACTGAACTACTACAACTCTTGAAATTCTATTCCAACCCTCGGATCAAAATCTCACTATCGAACCGGAAACTTCAAAAATTTAACTTTCGGCATTTCAAGCCTAAATTAGTTATGGACCTCCAAAACACAATCCGAACACGCCCCTAAGACCGAAACATCCAACAGAGCTAACAGAACCATTGAATTTCCATTATGAGGTTGTCTCCACACTGTTCCGACTACGATCAACTTTCCAACACTTAAGCTCTCATTTAGGGATTAAGTGTCCCAAAACTCTCCGAAACTTAAAACCGAACATCCCAACAAATTAAAATAGTAGAAATAAACTCGGGGAAAGCAGTTAATAGCGGATCGAGTCGTTAATTCTTAAGACGACCGGCCGAGTCGTAACAAAATTATATACAATTCACCTTAAAAAACTCACAAATTCATTATTTGTATCTTTAATCAAGAGATTTAGTTATATCATTTTCCTTTTTTCTCTCCTCTCTCCCCTTTTCTCTCCAAATTGATATATCTAGGGATTTAGATTTAGTGATACGCCATTCTATGGCTGCAATAGCTGTCAATATTTCCTTCACGAAAACTGCAAAAGGATATGCATACATAAGGATCGAACGACAACAGCTGGCAAACTTCAAACTTGGACAAACTTTTTCTTTCTTATAATCATTAATAATTTACAATTTAACGCAAACTAAAGATCTTAGATGTATTTGTAGATCGTGCCATCAGTACTACTGCTCAACGTTGCAGATAAGAGTATTGCATATATTTGTGATGTCTGCAATGTAACAATGAACATCGACAATTGACTTTACTACTGCAGTGGTTGTGATTTTGCATCTCATTTGCGCTGTGCAATTAGTCCTGAAATTGTGTGTTTTCCCGAGACAGCAGCGGCCAATTACAGATCAAAATCCGAACACAAATCCAAATCAAACACTGGAGATGATAAATTACTTAGAGTTTTTTCAAATGCCTCCACTGTTAGTGATTTTGGGACTGAGGGGGTCGAGCATGTAAATAGCTGATTTAACCATATTCAACATATTGATACAAAATATAAATATACATATTATTTACATTATTATTTCTATCCACTTAAATACAGCTACAATATCATACAACTTGAATACAAATTTTATTCAAATTTTATACAATATGCCTTTTGTATTTTTATATGATTTATACATAGTAAAACTAAATTTACAACTAATTATATATTATACAACTTATCTACAATTTATCTACAACTTGCGTACATTATTTCTACCCAATTATATATAAATACAATATCATACTACGTAAATACAATTGTTATACAAATATTGTTCAACTTTCATATATATTTATATTTAAAAAAATATAAACAACAGAATATAATTTTTTTACAATTGTACTACAATTTCATAAGTATAATGTATGTCATGTCTTCTTCTTCTTCTTCTTCTTCTTCTTCTTCTTCTTCTTTGAGGAGTTTCAATATGAAATTCAGCCAAAAGCAAGTTTAATCTTGTCACGACCCAAATCCCAAACCCGGTCGTGATGGCGCCTCTCGTGAAAACGAGGCCAGCCAACAAAACAAATGCTTCCTTTTTAACAGTTATTCAATATTTATAAAGCTAAAACATGATTAGCATAAACAAAAGTGCGGAAGACAACGACAACGACAGGGAACCATCCCGTCACAGTCTGACATCGGGGTGTCACTAGTCATGAGCCACTACAGAGTTCACTAAGGAACTGCAAGTCCGGAAATGGGAACAAAGTCTGAAAATAACACGGGCAACATAAAATAAGGGAGAAGATCCGGTGCCGCGAACGCTAGCGGTCACCTGGATCGGCTACGATAACAAATCTTCAATCCGCTAATACCCCGCTACCGGGCGAACAATACATGCAACTGCACGCGAGGTGCAGGGAGTAAAGTGAGTATTCCAACTCAGTGAGTAATAAGAGTAAATAATAACTGAAAGGAAAGAAATCACGTAAGAGCACTCCACCATGCAATATGGGACAGCACAACCCTTTGAGAAAACAGTAAGTCCGGGAAAATCCTGTAGAAAATATCTGACTCAGTTTAGAAACCTCTTTCGAAATATCATTTTCCAATAATTTAAGCAAGTAAATGCAGGACAGGCAGTGCAAGTCAACACAAAAGTCAGCCCCTCGGGCACAAACGAAATGCACAATTGAACTCATAACTCGCCCTTCAGGCCATATTCCTATCTCTGGTCAGCCACTGTTACCTGACCCATTTACATCATACAGTGTCACTGTTACCACTGCCCAAATTTATCCACCTTGAAAGTGATCATACAATATCAGAACAACAAATAAATATCTCAAGAAATGACACAAACAACAAATAGTGCACAAATGAATGAATGCAATGTAATGCATATGACGGTACACTCCGGTACCCACTGCGGCGTGCAGTCTGATCCATTTAACATCGACGACGCTCACTGGGGGTGTGTACAGACTCCGGAGGGGCTCCAACAGCCCAAGCGCAATATCAGCCAGGTATTGGCATAAAACAGGCTCTCGGCCTCAATATCAATATATATATATATATATCATCGCTGCGGCGTGCAGCCCGAGCCACCCATATATTTAGAAATCACTATGATACTGCTGCGGTGCGCAGCCAGGTCCATGCTCAGTCCAGAAATGCACGTAAGCCACTTGGGCAATATTAACATGATAATCCTCAGCTCAAAATGTCATTTAAAATATTGTTTAAGTTTTCAAATCTTAGAAAGAATGGCTGAGTTTACAAAATAGTATTAAAACCTTGGACCGAGACCAAATAATATGCAAGTAATGCAGAAACAGTAATATAAATCGCTGAAGGGTTCACATAGTTGGCACGGAGCCTAAACATGGCCATCAGCCCAAACAATGATGGTAATAAATAATTTCACTCAAATACGCAGTAAAATCAACTACCGGGACGGACCAAGTCACAGCCCCCAACGGTGCTCTACCCCACGCTCATATCCGACGTGCAAGTCACCTCAATACAACACTATGATGTGCAAATTCGGGGTTTCAAACCCTCAGGATATCATTTACAAGTATTACTTACCTCGAACTGGCGAAATCTCTAGCCCGCGATGCCTTTGCCCCTCAAATCGGCCTCCACGCGCGTCGAATCTGGTCGAAACCACAACGAATACATTACAATAGGCTAAGGGAATATAACCCAATCGAAATGACTCGAAAAATATCAAAATTTACGAAGTTTGCAAAACCCGAGCCCCGGGCCCACGTCTCGAAATCCAGAAATTTTTATATCAATACGATCCTTATCTCGCCACGAGTCTATACATACCAAATTCACAAAAGTCAGAGTTCATTTGGCCCCTCAAATCATCATTTCTCTCCAAGAGGGTTTTCTACCCTTTTCAATAAAAATTCTCAAATTAAACACCAAAACTTGCAATAGATTCGAGGTATACAACCAAAATTGAGTTAAGAACACTTACCCCGTTGTTCTCTAAGAAAGTTTGTCCAAAAATCGCCCAATCCGAGCTCTAAATCGTCAAAAATGGAAAATGGGAACGAAGTCCCATTTTTAGAACTTAAACATTCTGTCCAGGTAAATCCTTCTTCGCGAACGCGATGCCCTGTCGCGAACGCGAAGAACAAACTGTTCAGGTTCAAAAATTGTTCTTCGCGAACGCGAAGAACAAAAATGTTCAAGTGCATAATTTACTCTTCTCGGACAGCCTTTAGTAAAATATCCATAACTCTTTCTACAGATGTCCAAATTATGATTTCTTTATTTTTCGAAAAAACTAGACACGAAGGACTACAACTTTTGTTTTTGAATCACCTCAAAATTCCTTGTAGATAAAAAGATATGAGCTTCCTAAGTAAGACCTGCGCGACAGAAAATTCCTTCTTCGCGAACACGAAGCACTGTCGCGAACGCGAAGAACAAAAGTCCTAGATGACAATTACTTCTTCGCGAACGCGAAGACCAAAAGTCTTAGAAGCCAATTTCTTCTTCGCGAACGTGATAGGACCTCGCGGACGCGAAGGACAACACCAGATACCAGCAACAACAGTTCAAAACCTTCCAAAAATGACCTGTTGGCCATTCGAAATCACCCCGAGCCCCTCAAGTCCTCAACCAAAAGCACAAATATGTCCTATTACCTTATTCAAACTTGCTAGAACCATAAAAACACTATCGTTAACATCAAAATCGTCAAGTTTCATCAAATCAAGGCTTAAGTTAAACTAAGACTTTCAAAATTCTCATTCAATCAAAAACCCGACCTAAACACCTCCGAATTAACTGAAATTTTGCACACAAGTCCAAAATCACCTCATGAAGCTACTGAAACTCTCGGAATTCCATTCCGACTCCCAGATCAAAATTTCACCTATCAACCGGAAATTGCCAAAATAGGCTAACTTCTTCACCGGACCTCCAAAATTACTTCCGATTGTGCTCCTAAGCCTTAAATCATCCCCCGAAGCTAACCGAATCATCGGAATTCAATTCCGAGCCCTCTAACTCACAAGTCAACATCCGATTGACTTTTCCAAACTAATTCTTCCTTAAAGAGACTAATTGTCTCATTTCTTACCAAACTCTATCCGAATCACTTCAAATTCACCAAACACATATACTGAAACATGACGAAGCATAAAACAGGACGGAAGCGCATGAGATGACGGGTTGGGTCATCACATCCTCCCCAACTTAAACAAACGCTCATCCTCGAGCGTACCCCGAGTTGTTATAGAAGCCAACCAATAGCTGAATGATCTTACCAAGCATATACCCGGGGTGATCCCGCGTCACCCTATCTCATATAGGTCCGATAACACAACATAGCTGAAATCTCACAATCTGTCGAGACCATAAACCGTGGAACCATATTGCACTTTCTGAAATTATAAACAAGACCAGAACCTCACTTCTATACTCAGAATAAGTCCGAACCAGCTGTAATATCCCATACCTGCAACCTCGGGTGCAATTCTATGATATACCATATAGCTCAAACACATGCAGCGATAACTCCCATTCACGGCAGCTGTCCACAAAAACCATATACCGTTAGTAACCTCTTATTAGCTAAAGTCTCATTCCAACACTTTCATATCCTACCAAAGACAAGGAAACACGCAGTAGACCATAACCATTTCTCAGATCAACCATTCAAGAAGGTATTTCTTCCCTTTTGACAAATACCACGGCAGATTCCGAGCCGAACCTCGATATCATCCTTTCAACAAGCTAAAATCAAATCCGTTCGCATCCATTAATGATTCCAAAGATCTCTTCTAACCAAACACACCACCCTGGTGACATGACACATCAATACGGCCTAAGCCACAACTTGCATAATACACGTACCATTAAGAGACGGTCTGAACATACTCGAATCATGAAAATGACTCAAACGAAAGAGTTGTACCTTAAGCTCATCAACACCATTACAACACAAGGCTGGGACCCCGTCCCACATCATAGAAATAGAATACTTGAATCTTCCCCGAAGGGTCTGATCTCCACGTAGCCTCGCTATAATGCGCGATCTTATCCAAACACTATTACACATGAAGCACCTCAAGTCTCTATACCCAAAATTGACAACCACGCACGATTGGTGTCTAGAACCCAAGCAAATCATTATACCCATGGTGAAGCAAGGCACACGAATAGAATATGGAAAACTATTCTCAATATCACACTGTTGCGGCGCGCAACCCGATCCAGGTAACATACCCATGGCGTCGTGCCACCCGGTCCACACATACTCATGGCGGCGTGCCATCCGATCCACACATACCCATGGCGGCGTGCCATCCGATCCACACATACCCATGGCGGCGTGCCACCAAATCCATATATATATATATATATATATATATATAATATAAGGAGTTGCACATCGAGCCAAATTTGCTCATTACAACAAAATATCGAGTACTGATCGTAGGCATACTAAGTGCATACAATATCTACATATAGCGTTATAAGCTACAAAACTCAAGCACAACTGAGGTTTCCACCTCACCTTCCACTATGAATATCGATAGCACCGCACAATATGTGCCCATAGTCCGCAAATCATAACGCCTCGTAACGCAGAAGACAACTCCTAGATCTCTCCAGATCGCTGATAAGCTCCACAATGATCGAGTTAGCCTATTCCTCGGCAATACAATTCGGAGCCCACCGAGTCCACTCAAACTGGAACACGCATCCGAAAAGTCCCTTAACGCTGGAACTTGCTCAATAATAGCAACCTCTTCACGGACATCCATCACGAAGGCTCAATTAGGAAAAACAATCCTTCCTAGCCGTCCGCTGGGTCTTTAAAATATAAACCGTTCCACAAGAACATAACCCAATGCACCTCGCCACTCAAATCGTGGAGTTTCCGGCATAGCCCATAACGCAATAGTCTAGAATTAATCTAACACTGAGACAACCAGTCTGAACTTCAACATCACATCCAAAATCCAACATACCAGCAACGAAAGATTCGCTCGAGACTCCAAATCCCAATAGTCGCCAAACGGTGCCGATACACACGATCCACCCTCACAAATAGGCCGAATATGAGAACTTCCGTCTCTAATTCCACATAGCATATGAATCATCATACTTGATCCCAATTTTGCCATCCGAACACATGCCACAGCTAAATATCCAATAATCTCCATGTGCCACCAAGCAAACCCGAATATCACCCGTCGATCTAACGAGGAAGTGTCGCAACACCACCGAAGTACCATCACTTAATCACATTGCTCTTTCTCTGAAACATATACTCTCTTCGGATCACTTTCAAACAGCTGTACCATTTTTCTTAATTACCTGAGGCTACCCGTTGCCTAAGAATTTTATGAACTTCTTTGCAGAACTGAACTGTAACTCATCTAGCCAAGACCTTCCGTCAATCCCATCTAGAAGAAGAATCATTACATATTCCATGCTTCACATGCCTCAAGGGAATATATATATATATATATATGCATCTCCGAACCACGGTGAAGCTCAACAATAACTCTTTCCCAGTTCCATTTACACAGGCTAAACTGCCAGGACTGAATCCTTCTACCCAACCCAAGCTAAGCAAGCTGCCAAAACTCAAGAGCATTGCTGCAAAATTACACGTGCTAACTCATTACCTCAAATACACACCAAGAATTAATCATACCCTTACCATGCCGATCCGATCTGTTATCAAGCTACTCCAGTTATCTAAATTTCTTCTGATTCGTCTTCACCTTGATATTTCCTTTGCCATAGTACCACAATTTCCTCAATCCAGGCTTACCGCACGAGACCCAAGCATAAGACCACACTGTTATAACCACAACCCGTTGACTACTCTCTCAAATGTTTCCAGCAACACCACATTCCAGAGTACCTTACTCAGAAGTACTCTCTGCGAATCTAACTCTGTTTCCTTTACCTTCCTGATGCGGATACATAGATTACCATAATTAACATAGAATACCGAAAGTCTTGACATCTTCCAACAAACTCAGTTCCTAACCACATACACAACCTTAAGACACCGAATTGTTACATGTAGAACCTTGAACACAATAAAACCGTTCTTGAGAGTCATTTACTTCATATTCGATCTGCAATTTACCTGACTTAGCGAACAGAACCACTCGTGCCTTAATAGTACTCTGACACCATAGGATATGATCTCATTCAAATATCAACAAACATCTTTCTCCTCAATACACTGAGCATTCTTTATCAACAACAGCTCAAGACATCCTATTGTTTTCACACATCCACCAAGTACCCTATAACCCTAGTCAAAATTTTGCTTCACACGTGCCATCCTCGGCTCAATTTCTGCAACCAGAACTGCTCTGCCAGCATATCTCGAAACGGATCCAACATAGCACATGACCGTGCAGTCAGCTAATCAACGGCAACCTCCCCAACTTGGCTCGAAGCCATAGACCAAAATATTTCAATAGCTTATAACACTTTTACTCCATTGATGCCACAATAACATAGTGAGAATACGCCCCAATCGTTTATAAGTGTGAAACACAGATCTTCTAACATGCACACAAGGACCATACCACGCTAGAAAACTCCGCAGGAGATAGCCCACCTGCTTTGCCTCAACATAACATTTCCATATACCTTCCACCATCATACACCTTACACAGTCGACCAGTCTTTCTGAGTCTGAACTCAAACCGCAACACGCTATTTACTTCACTCCCAACTAGGAGACTTGAAAAGATTCTTCATGCACCCATAACTCAGGGCAACACATCCCATCACAATGGAAATCAAACATTTAATGGTTCATCTATCATCCAGCAGACCTTCTTCGACACCTCCGAGTCATATAGGAACATCTTGCAGTACCAACATACTCACCACATAGCTATCCAGCCGCCATTCCCATAATTAGGGACAATACTGAACATATAAATTCATAACACCAGCTCATAAAATCAGCACCTCGGTGCTCAAGCCACAAGAAAAGATTCGGCCTCAAGTCCTCCAGACTGGCCCGACATCAACTCATAGAAATCACATCTTGCCCCTCGATCGGGGAATCACAAGCCGTCAAGGCACATCTGATGCTGAGCGCTCACGTGTGCATACAATTGCGTGGAAGGAATTTCAAGAGTTTTCTTTTCAAGCTGAATCAAGGACGCACGATAAGAATTCAAGAATGTGAAGGTTCCCTAAAGGTTCTGCAGCCTCTCGAGGATAAATACAGACGTCTCCGTACTGATCCACAAGACTCTACTAAACCTGCTCATGACTCGTGAGACCTAGTAACCTAGGCTATGATACCAACTTGTCACGACCCAAATCCCAAACCTGGTCGTGATGGCGCCTCTCGTGAAGACGAGGCAAGCCAACAAAGCAAATGCTTCCTTTTTAACAGTTATTCAACATTTATAAATCTAAAACATGATTAGCATAAACAAAAGTGCGGAAGACAACGACAATGACAGGGAACCATCTCGTCACAGTCCGATATCGGGGTGTCACTAGTCATGAGCCACTATAGAGTTCACTAAGGAACTACAAGTCCGGAAATGGGAACAAAGTCTGAAAATAACATGGGCAACATAAAATAAGGGAGAAGATCCGGTGCCGCAAACGCTAGCGGTCACCTGGCTCAGCTACGATAACAAATCTTCAATCCGCTAATAACCCGCTACCGGGCGAAAAATACCGGCAACTGCACGCGAGGTACAGGGAGTAAAATGAGTACTCCAACTCAGTGAGTAATAAGAGTAAATAATAACTGAAAGGCAAGAAATCACGTAAGAGCACTCCACCATGCAATATGGGACAACACAACCCTTTGAGAAAACAGTAAGTCCGGGAAAATCCTTTAGAAAATATCTGACTCAGTTTAGAAACCTCTTTTGAAATATCATTTTCCCACAATTTAAGCAAGTAAATGCAGGACAAGCAGTGCAAGTCAGCACAAAAGTCAGCCCCTCGGGCACAAACTAAATGCACAATTGAACTCATAACTCGCCCTTCAGGCCATATTCCTATCTCTGGTCAGCCACTGTTACCTGACCCATTTACATCATACAGTGTCACTGTTACCACTGTCCCAAATTTATCCACCTTGAAAGTGATCATACAATATCAGAACAACAAATAAATATCTCAAGAAATGATACAAACAACAAATAGTGCACAAATGAATGAATGTAATGCAATGCATATGACGGTACACTCCGGTACCCACTGCGGCGTGCAGTTCGATCCATTCAATATCGACGGCACTCACTGGGGGTGTATACAGACTCCGGAGGGCTCCAACAGCCCAAGCGCAATATCAGCCAGGTATTGGCATAAAACAGGCTCTCGGCCTCAATATCAATATATATATCATCGCTGCGTGCAGCCCGAGCCACCCATATATTAGAAATCACTATGACACTGCTGCGGTGTGCAGCCCGGTCCATGCTCAGTCCAGAAATGCACGTAAGCCACTTGGGCAATATTAACATGATAATCCTCAGCTCAAAACATCATTTAAAATATTGTTTAAGTTTTCAAATCTTAGAAAGAATGGCTGACTTTACAAAACAGTATTAAAAACTTGGACCGAGACCAAATAATATGCAAGTAATGCAGAAACAGTAATATCAATCCCCGAAGGGTTCACATAGCTGGCACAGAGCCCAAACATGGACATCAGCCCAAACAATGATGGTAACAAATAATTTCAGTCAAATACGCAGTAAAATCAACAACCGGGACGGACCAAGTCACAGTCCCCAACGGTGCTCTAGCCCACGCTTATATCCAGCATGCAAGTCACCTCAATACAGCACTATGATGTGCAAATCCGGGATTTCAAACCCTCAGGATATCATTACAAGTATTACTCACCTCGAACCGGCGAAATCTCTAGCCCGCGACGCCTTTTCCCCTCAAATCGGCCTCCACGCGCATCGAATCTGGTCGAAACCACAATGAATACATTACAATAAGCTAAGGGAATATAACCCAATCGAAATTACTTGAAAAACATCAAAATTCACGAAATTTGCAAAACCCGAGCCCCGGGCCCACATCTCGAAATCCAGAAATTTTTACATCAATACGATCCTTATCTCGCCACGAGTCTATACATACCAAATTCACAAAAATCGGAGTTCATTTGACCCCTTAAATCACCATTTCTATCCAAGAGGGTTTTCTACCCTTTTCAACAAAAATTCTCAAATTAAACACCAAAACTTGCAATAGATTCGAGGTATACAACCAAAATTGAGTTAATAACACTTACCCCATTGTTCTCTAAGAAAGTTTGTCCAAAAATCGCCCAATCCGAGCTCCAAATCGTCAAAAATGGGAAATGGGAACGAAGTCCCATTTCTAGAACTTAAACATTCTGTCCAGGTAAATCCTTCTTCGCGAACGCGATGCCCTGTCGCGAACGCGAAGAAAAATCTGTTTAGGTTCAAAAATTGTTCTTCGCGAACGCGAAGAACAAAAATGTTCAAGCGCATAATTTACTCTTCCCGGACAGCCTCTAGTAAAATGTCCATAACTTTTGCTATAGATGTCCAAATTATGATTTCTTTATCTTTCTGGAAACTAGACACAAAGGTACAACTTTCATTTCTGAATGACCTCAAAATTCTTTGTATATAAAAAGATATAAGCTTCTGAAGTAGGACCTGCGTGACAGAAAATTCCTTCTTCGCGAACGCGAAGCACTGTCGCGAACGCGAAGACCAAAAGTCTCAGAAGCCAATTTCTTCTTCGCAAACGCGATAGGACCTCGCGGATGCGAAGGACAACACCAGATACCAGCAACAGCAGTTCAAACCTTCCAAAAATGACCCGTTGGCCATTCGAAATCACCCCGAGGCCCTCGGGACCTCAATCAAAAGCACAGATATGTCCTATTACCTTATTCAAACTTGCTCGAACAATAAAAATACTATCATTAACATCAAAATCGTCAAGTTTCATCAAATCAAGGCTTAAGTTAAACTAAAACTTTCAAAATTCTCATTCAATCAAAAACCCGACCTAAACACCTCCGAATTAACTGAAATTTTGCACACAAGTCCAAAATCACCTCATAAAGCTACTGAAACTCTTGGAATTCTATTCCGACTCCTGGATCAAAATTTCACCTATTAACCGGAAATCGCCAAAATACTAACTTCGCCAAAATAGGCTAATTTCTTCACCGGACCTCCAAAATTACTTCCGATTGTGCTCCTAAGCCTTAAATCATCCCCCAAAGCTAACCGAATCATCGGAATTCAATTCCGAGCCCTCTAACTCACAAGTCAACATCCGGTTGACTTTTCCAAACTAATTCTTCCTTAAAGAGACTAATTGTCTCATTTCTTACCAAACTCTGTCCGAATCACTTCAAATTCACCAAACACATATACTGAAACATGAGGAAGCATAAAACGGGACGGAAACGCATGAGATGACGGGTCGGGTCATCATAAATCTTTACCAAAATACCTTTACAATTGAGATATAAACTCCAAACCATATTCTCAATTATTTGCAATAACACCCAATCCAAACAAATAATAATTTTTGAAAACCTAAACTCAAATTCAAAGCTTCAAAGCTTTTTTGTGGCTATCAATTGTGGAATTACTGCTCTCTTTTTCTTTGCTTTACACTACTGGAATTAGGGATTGAGAGATAGTGAGAGACGTAGAGATAATTCCCAATTGTTTGCAACGACACCCAATTCAAATAAATAATAGTTTTTGAAAACCCAAATTCGAATTCAAAGCTTCAAAGCTTTTTAATGGTTGTCAATGGTGGAATTGCTGCTCTCTCTTTCTTTTCTGATGACCTAAAAGGTCATCACTTATTTTAGAATTAAATTCTGTATTCTGAGGCCTTAAAAACCTCTTTCTATCTTACCTCAATTTACGTGCACAGTCCGGGCGCGTATCCGAAAAGCCATTATGTGAAAATCTGTGAAAAATAATAAGTTTTGCTTTTAAAATGAATTTTAGTTGACTTCGGTCAGCATTTTGGGTAAACGGACCCGGACCCATGATTTGACGGTCCCGACAGGCCTGTAAGAAAATATGAGACTTGGGCGTATGCCCGGAATTGAATTCCGAGTTCCCAAGCCCGAGAAATAAAATTAAAGAATTTTTTTTTTGGAATACATATAAGTTTTTAGAAATAAATATATTTGGAAATTGATGGTATCAGGCCCGTATTTTGATTACAGAGCTCGGTACAGGTCTTATATGTAATTTAAGTCGAGCCTGTAAAATTTTGTAAGAAATGGAGGTCATATGATGTGATTCGGAACCTTAGTTGTAAAATTTAAAACTTTGAAAGTTCTTGAGATTTTCTTTGACTTTGATGCTAAATTCATAGTTGTTAATGTTATTTTGGTGATTTGATTGCACGAGCAAGTCTGTATGATATTTTTAGGTTAGTGTGAATGTTTGGTTTGGAGCCTCGAGGGCTCGGGTGAGTTTTGAATAGGACACGGAGTGAAAATTAGACTTAGGAATTGCTGCTATGTTGCAGGTCTGCAGGCTTCGCAAATGCGAAGTTTTATCGCAGATACGAAGATGACCTGGGTTGCCTTGGGTCGCAAATGCGACGTGTTTATCGCAAATGCGAATGTCCCTCACAAATGCGAAAAGGATCAGAATTCTTTAGTGTCACAAATGCGACAATTTCTTCGCATTTGCGAAGTTACTAGGTTCTGAGGGGTTCGCAATTGCGAACCCTGGTCACTATTGCAACATCTGCAACCTGCAAAATTATAACTTCGACGCATTTCAACTATTTTTCAACCCATTTCAATACCTAAACACCTTTGTGCGATTTTTCAAAGATAAGTACTCTTCCAAATTGATTGTAAGTCATTTCTAGCTTGTTTTCATTAGTATTTAACATCTTTTCTCATGATTTCAACTCAAAATCAAAGGTTTTCATGGGGAAAATTGGGTGTTTTGGGTAGAACCTAGGTTTTCCAAATTTTGGTGATTTGTACCTCGATTTGAGGTCCGATTTCAAAACAAATTATATATTTTTAGGTTCGTGGTGAAATGGGTAATCGAGTTTTGGTTTGAACCTCGAGTTTTGACCATGTAGGCCTGGGGGTGATTTTTGACTTTTTGGAAAAAACTTTAGAAAACCTATTTCCATGCATTAGAATTGATTCATTAAGTATTTATTAATATGGTTAAGTAACTTGTTGCTAGATACAAGCGAATTGGTGGTGGAATCAAGAGGTAAAGCAGTAGTTGAGGCTTGAATTGTGTTCGTGGCATCAAGGTAAGTGTTTGGTCTAACATTAGCTTGAGGGATTAGGAGTCGTGTCCTATTTGCTATGTGTTAATTGTTGAGTACGATGTATAGGCATGGTGATAAAGTATCTATACGTTGGTGTCAAGCATGCCTGTGAGTCTTATATTATGATTAATGTGACTTTGTTTGTATTGTTCATGCTTTATGTGCTGAGTTCTATTATTGAGCAAGGTTTGTGGAAGTAATATTGGTATTTGAACGTTGAAGAGCATTGGCTCAAGTTGTTAAGTGAGTTGTAGAAGTATAATTGGCAATTAAACCTTATAAAGCATTAGCTCAAATTGTAAATTGAGTTGTGAAGTAAATGTGAAAAAGAAAAGAGGATTATGAAATTCTCTCCCTCGCCGGGATGATTGTTGTTTAATGTTGTCTACCTTGTCGGGATACTATTGTTGATATTGATTTCCCCTGCCGGGATATGATAGTTATACAATTATTCCCTTACCGGGATTTAAATATAAATTTGTTGATTTTCTTTCCCTTATTGCTTTGTGATTGTTGTTTGGGTGAGTGAGTGTTAAAGCACGAAGGGTGATATCGTGCATGATTTTGTGAGGAAGAGTGTAAAAGCACGAAGGGTGATGCTGTGCCGCACGATGTACAATTCTATGCTGATTATATTGATTTTTATGGTGAGGACGAGAGTAAAAGCACGAAGGGTGATGCCGTGCAGATTATGTTGATTCTTATGGTGAGAATGAGAGTAAAAGCACGAAGGGTGATGTCGTGCACTTTTTTGATTTTTTATTCTTGTTGATAGTTGAGTTATGGTGTTCCTTATATTTACCTGTTGTCCTTCTGTTATCATTTGATGTTTTCCCGCAGCATGTTTCTCCCTCCCATCTTTAACTGTATATTCCTGCTTTTATTTTTCTGTTGTATATGATTTAACTGCACAGGCTTATTTGGCAGTCTGGTCCTAGACTCGTCACTACTTCGCCGAGGTTAGGCTAGGCACTTACCAGCATATGGGGTCGGTTGTGCTGATACTACACTCTACACTGTGTACAGATCCTGGTGCAACAATTTTCGGACCTTAGCTTTGGGGTTGCTGCCTTCATTCTATTCGAAAATCTGAGGTAGTCCTGCAGGCATCTGCAGGCCTTGGCGTCTCCTTCTATCATTTTATTCTATTTCTTTTATGTATTTCAGAGACAGTGTTGCAATAACTCTTTCAGACCTGTGTGTGTAGTAATCCTAGACAGTCTGTGAAATTGTGACACTGGTCTTGGTTAGTTTATGTATGGATCGGTATTGACATCTTTATTAATATATTACATTTCAGACTTTTGCTTATTAAACTTCGATGTTTATTTAATATTGGCTATTAATTGTTAAAGGACTAGAATGGAAAAAGGGTAAATAATTCAAATTGTTGGCTTGCTTAGCTTTCACTAGTATACGTCATCACGACTCCCGAGATTGGGAAACCCGGGTCGTGACAAGTTAGTATCAGAGCTCTAGATTGCTTAGGTCTCACAATTCGTAGACAAGCTTAGTAGAGTCTGAGGGATCGGTACAGAGACGTCTGTATTTATCCCCAGAGGCTACAGAGTTAGGAAAAACTTCACATTTATTATTTTCTGTCGTGCAGTTTGGTTTCTCAATGCTAATTGAATTTCTAATATGTTCTTTCTTAGATGGCGAGAACACGAGCTTCCTCATCCATTGATCAGCAGCTCCCACGAGGGGCAGAGGGTGAGGCCAAGATCGTGCTAGAGGCCGAGGGAGGAGCAGAGCTCAGCCCAAAGCAGCAGCACCAGCGGCGGAGTCTCAGATTGAGTTTGACGATGAGGTTCCGGCCCATGCAGTTCTGGTAGGCCAAGCTCAAGTCTCGGAGGGGTTCATTGCTACCCCAGTACTCCAGGATGCTATGGTCCGTCTAGTAGGCCTTATGGAGAGTGTCACCTAGGCAGGCTTGCTTCCTGTAGCACCAGCCGTCTCTCAGGCTTGAGGAGGAGCCCAGACTCCTACTACTCGCACTCTGGAGCAGATGGCTCCCCAGTTTTAGACTCCAGTAGCTCAGCCAGTTGGAGCAGTTCAGCCGGGTATGGTAGCCCAGACCGGTGATGGAACAGCTATGTCTACTGATGCCTTGTGGATATTGGACAAATTTACCAAGCTCTTCACTACCACTTTCAGTGGTTCATCTTTTGAGGATCCTTAGGATTATTTAGACAGTTGTCATGAGGTTCTCAGGAACATAGGATTAGTGAGACCAATGGGGTCGACTTTGCTACATTTCGCTTATCTGGATCCGCCAAGACTTGGTGGAGGGATTATTGTTTGGATAGACCAGTTGGGTCACTAGCTTTGACTTGGGATCCGTTTTCTCAGTCGTTTTTGGATAAGTTTCTTCCTGTCACTCAGAGGGAGATCTATCGGAGGCAGTTTGAGCGTCTCCAGTAGGGTTCCATAACTGTTATTCAGTATAAGACCGGGTTTATTTATTTGGCCCGTCATGCTCTACTTATACTTCCCACTGAGAGAGAGATAAAGAGAGAGAGAGAGAGAGAGAGAAGGTTCATTAAGGGACTTATTCAGCCTATTCGACTTTAGATGGCTAAGGAGACAGGGAGTGAGATTTCTTTTCAGGAGGCGGCCAATGTGGCTAGGAAAGCTGTTCTATCGTAGGGAGGTGGTCAAGGGTCTAATAAGAGGCCTCGTCATTCAGGTAGGTTCGGTGGCGTCTCATTTGGAAGCAGGGATTCGTATGGTAGAGGCCATCCTCCAAGGGCTTTTCAGTCAGCACTTCAGGTTTCTCATGTTGCTTCAGGTGACCGTGGTTCTCATATGCAGTATTCTGACCAGTAGTCCTACAGTGCACCACTAGCTCCTTTCAGTGCACTACCACTCCAGAGTTTTTGGGTGGTCATTCAGGTTGTCAGGGTCAGAAGTCTTAGTAGCTGAGGGCTTGTTATACTTGTGGCTATATGGGACATATTGCTAGATTTTGCCCTCGAGCATCGAGCAGTTCTCAGCATCAGGGTTCCCATGCCATAGTTCACACATCGAGTGTTCCACAGCCCGTTCAACCAGCTAGAGGTGAAGTAGAGATTCTAGAACTGGAGGTAGAGGTATTAGAGGTGGAGGTCAGTCCGCTAAAGGTAGAGGCCAGCCAACAGCAAGCCATCCCAAAGATGTAGTTCATAGTGGTAGAGCCCAACCACGATGTTATGCTCTTCCAGCCAGGGTTGAGGCTAAGGCTGAGGCTTTCGATGCAGTTATTACGGGTACTGTTCTAGTTTGTAGTAGAGATGCTTCAGTTTTATTTGATCCAGGATCTACGTACTCCTATGTGTCATCTTATTTTGCACCGTGCCTAGTGATTCCTTGAGTGCTCCTGTATATGTGTCTACATCGGTGGGTGATTCTATTATGGTAGACCGTGTCCATCGTTCATGTACATTTGCGATTGGGGGTCTTGAGACTCGTGCAGATTTGTTACTTTTGGACATGGTTGATTTTGATGTCATATTGGGGATGGACTGGTTATCACCATATCACGTTATCTTGGACTGTCATGCCAAGACTGTGTAGCCTTGCTGCTCTTACCTCATTTAGAGTGGAGAGGGACTCCGGGTCACTCTACTCGTAGTGTTATTTCATATATGAAGGCTCGACGTTTGGTCGAGAAGGGATGTTTGGCTTATATGGCACATGTTCGTGATTCTAGTGCTAAGGTTCCTTCTATTGATTCTCCGCCTGTAGTTCGTGAGTTTCCCGAGGAATTTTCTTTAGACCTGTCGGGTATGCCACCCGACAGGGATATTGATTTCTGCATTGATTTGGATCCGTCACCTAGTCCATTTCTATCCCGTCATATCGTATAGCCCTGCCTGAGTTGAAAGAATTGAAGGAACAGTTGCAAGACTTGCTTGATAAAGGCTTCATTAGACCTAGTGTCTCACCTTAGGGTGTGCCAGTGTTATTTGTTAAGATGAAGGACAGATCAATGAGGATGTGTATAGATTATTGGCAGTTGAACAAGGTTACAATCAAGAATAAGTATCCATTATTGAGGATTGATGATTTGTTTGATCAGCTTCAGGGTGCCAAGGTATTTTCGAAGATTGACTTGAGATCTGGCTACCATTAGTTGAGGATTAGGGTATCTGATGTCCCTAAGACAGCTTTCCGCACTCGGTACGGGCATTATGAGTTCTTGGTGATGTCATTTGGATTGACAAATTCCCCAACAACTTTTATGCATTTAATGAACCAAATGTTTAGGCCTTACTTGGATTCATTCGTGATAGTCTTCATTGATGATATTTTGATCTATTTCCGCAGCCGGGAGGAGCACGAGCAACATCTGAGAGTGGTCCTTCAGACTTTGAGAGACAGTCAGTTGTATGCCAAGTTTTCAAAGTGTGAGTTCTGGTTGAGTTTCAGTTACATTCTTGGCCTTGTTGTATCATCAGAGGGTATTCAGGTAGATCTAAAGAAGATAGAGGCACTCAAGGACTGGTTAGGGTATTCAGGTAGATCTAAAGAAGATAGAGGCACTCAAGGACTGGCCTAGACCCGCATCAGCTACAGAGATCCGAAGCTTCTTGGGTTTGGCAGGCTATTATCGTCATTTTGTGGAGGGGTTTTAATCTATTGCAGCCTCGATGCCAATTCAGGTGTTCGAACGAGTGTGAGGCGAGCTTTCAAAAGCTCAATATAGCTTTGACTACGACGCCGGTGTTGGTTTTGCACACAGGTTCAGGGCCATATACAGTTTATTGTGATGCATCTCGTATTGGACTTGGTGCGGTGTTGATGCAGGATGGCAAGGTCATTGCTTATGCTTCACGTCAGTTGAAGATTCATGAGAAGAACTATCTGGTTCATGATTTGGAGTTAGTAGCCATTGTTCACGCGTTGAAGATTTGGAGGCATTATCTGTATGGCATGGCATTTAAGGCGTTCACGGATCATAATAGTCTGCAGTACTTGTTCAAACAGAAAGAGCAAAATTTGAGGCAGAGAATATGGTTGGAGCTGTTGAAAGACTATGATATCACCATCTTATATCATATGGGAAAGGCTAATGTGG
Source organism: Nicotiana glauca (assembly GCA_026770625.1). Lineage (NCBI taxonomy): Eukaryota > Viridiplantae > Streptophyta > Magnoliopsida > Solanales > Solanaceae > Nicotiana > Nicotiana glauca. The sequence continues at coordinate 174,260 of MU718460.1, forward strand.
TGGCCGATGCTTTGAGTAGGAAGTTACCCAGTTTGGGCAATATTGCGTATATTCCGGTCAGTGAGAGACTGCTTGCTTTGGATGTTCAGGCTTTGGCCAATCAGTTCTTGAGGTTAGATATTTCTGAGACTAGCCGTGTGATAGCCTGCACATTCACTCGTTCTTCTTTATTAGAGCGTATTCGAGATAGGCAGTATGATGACCGTCATTTGTGTGTCCTTAGAGACACGGTACAGCACGGAGGTGCCAAGCAGGTTACCTTAGGAGATGATAGAGTTTTGAGGTTGCAGGGTCGAGTTTGTGTGCCTGATGTGGATGGGCTCCAGAAGTTGATTTTAGAGGAGGCACATAGTTCCCGGTACTCTATTCATCCGGGCACCGCTAAGATGTATCAGGATTTACGGTAGCATTATTGGTGGAGGAGAAAGAAAAAGGACATTATTGCGTATGTGGCTCGGTGTTTGAATTATCAGCAGGTTAAGTACGAGCATCAGAGACGTGGTGGTCTATTCTAGAAGATTGATATTCCTGAGTGGAAGTGGAAGCGTATCACTATGGACTTCATTGTTGGACTCCCACGGACTCAGAGGAAGTTCGACGCAGTGTGGGTTATTGTTGATAGTCTAACCAAGTCAACATATTTCATTCCTGTGGCAGTCTCCTATTCTTCCGAGAGGTTAGCTGAGATCTATATCCGAGAGATTATTCGTCTTCATGGTGTACCTATGTCTATTATTTTAGACCAAGGTACACAGTTTACCTCACATTTCTAAAGAGCAGTTTAGCAGGAGTTAGGCACACGAGTTGAGTTGAGCACATCATTTCATCCTTAGGCGGACGAGCAGTCCGAGCGTACTATTTAGATTATGGAGGATATGCTTCGAGCCTGTGTCATTGACTTTGAAGGCTCATGGGATCATTTTTGCCTTTAGCAAAGTTTTCCTACAACAACAGCTACCAGTCAAGCATCCAGATGGCTCCTTATGAGGCTTTATATGGTAGGCGGTGTCGGTTGCCGGTTGGATGGTTTGAGCCAGGAGAGGCTCGGTTGTTGGGTACGGATCTAGTACAGGATGCCTTGGACAAGGTCAGGATAATTCAGGATAGGCTTCGTATAGCTCAGTCCAGGCAAAATAGTTATGTCGACCGTAAGGTTCGTGATTTGGCCTTCATGGTCGGTGAGCGGGTGTTGCTTTGGGTGTCGCATATGAAGGGCGTGATAAGATTTGGGAAGAGGGGCAAGCTTAGACCTAGATTCATTTGCCCGTTTGAGATTCTTGATCGAGTGGGAAAGGTGTATTACAGACTTACTTTGCCGCCGAGCTTATCAGCCGTGCATCCAGTGTTTTATGGGCCCATACTTCCAAAGTATCACGGCGATCCATCACACGTGTTAGATTTCAGCACTGTCCAGTTGGACAAGGACTTGTCCTATGAGGAGGAGCCGGTAGCTATTCTAGACCGTCAGGTTCGTCAGTTGAGATCGAAGAGTTTCTCTTCTGTTCGTGTTCAATGGAGAGGTTAGCATGTTCAGGGATCAACTTGGAAGTCCGAGTCATATATGTGGAGCCGTTATCCCCATCTTTTCTTCGACTTAGGTACTTTCTTCTTATGTCTATTCGAGGACGAACGGTTTTTTTAGAGGTGGAGAATGTGATGACCCAAAAGGTCATCACTTGTTTTAGAAATAAATTATATGTTTCGAGACCTTAAAAACTCTTTCTGTCTCACCTCGATTTGCGTACACAGTCCAGGCGCGTATCCAAAAAGCCATTATGTGAAAATTTATGGAAAATTGATAAATTTTGCTTTTAAAATAAATTTAAGTTGACTTCGATTAATATTTTGGGTAAATGGATCCGGACCCGTGATTTGACGGTCCCGGAGGGTCCTTCGAAAAGTATGGGACTTGGGCGCATTCCCTGAAATGAATTCCGAGTTACCAAGCCCGAGAAATAAATTTTCAAAGAAAATTATTTTCTCGAATATATATGAGTTTTTGGAAATGAAATATGTTTCGAAATTGATGGTATCAGACCCGTATTTTGGTTTAGGATCCCGGTACAGGTCTTATATGTGATTTAAGTCGAGCCTATAAAATTGGTAAGAAACGGAGGTCATATGACGTGATTCGGAACCTTAGTTGTAAAATTTGAAACTTAAAAAGTTCTTGAGAATTTCTTTGACTTTGATGCTAAATTCATAGTTGTTGATGTTATTTTGGTGATTTGATTGCATGTGCAAGTCCGTATGATGTTTTTAGGTTAGTGTGCATGTTTGGTTTGCGGCCCCGAGGGCTCGGGTGAGTTTTGGATAGGGCATGGAGTGAAAATTGGACTTAGGAATTGCTAGCATGTTTCAGGTCTGCAGGCTTCGCAAACGCGAAGCCCGCAAATGCGAAGTTTTATCGCAAATGCAAAGATGACCTGGGCTGCCTTGTGTTGTAAATGTGACGTGTTTACCGCAAATGCGAATGTCCCTACCAAATGCGAAAAGGACCAGATTCTTCAGTGTTGCAAATGCGACAATGTCTTCGCATTTGCGAAGTTAACAGGTTCTTAAGGGTTCGCAATTGCGAATCCTGGCCGCAATTGTGACATCTGCAACCTGCAAAATCATAACTTAGACGCATTTCAACCATTTTTCAACCCATTTCAAAACCTAAACACCTTTGGGCAATTTTTCAAAGATAAGTACTCTTCCAAATCGATTGAACGTCATTTCTAACTCATTTTCATTAATCTTTAACATCGTTTCTCATGATTTCAACTCAAAATCAAAGGTTTTCATGGGTGAAATTGGGTGTTTTGGGTAAAGCCTAGGTTTTTCAAATTTTGGGGATTTGAACCTCGATTTGAGGTCTGATTTCAAAACAAATTATATATTTGGGTTCGTGGGGGAATATGTAATCGTATTTTGGTCTGAACCTTGGGTTTTGACCATGTGGTCCCGGGGGTGATTTTTGAATTTTTGGGAAAAAACTTTAGAAAATCTATTTTCATGCATTAGAATTGATTCATTAAGAATTTATTGATATAGTAAAGTAACTTGTGGCTAGATACGAGCGAATTGGTGGTGGAATCAAGAGGTAAGCGGTAGGTGAGGCTTGAATTGTGTTCGTGGCATCGAGGTAAGTGTTTGGTCTAACCTTAGCTTGAGGGATTAGGAGTCGTGTCCTATTTGCTACGTGTTAATTGTTGAGTACGACGTATAGGCATGGTGACGAGTATATATACATTGGTGTCAAGCATGCCCGTAAGTCTTATATTATGATTAATGTGACGTTGTTTGTATTGTTCATGCTTTATGTGCTGATTTCTATTGTTGAGCAACACTTGTGGAAGTAATATTGGTATTTGAACGTTGAAGAGCATTGGCTCAAGTTATAAAGTGATTTGTGGAAGTAAAATAGTCAATTGAATCTTATAGAACATTGGCTCAAATTGTGAATTGAGTTGTGAAGTAAATGTGAAAAAGAAAAGAGGATTATGAAATTGTCTCCCTTGCCAGGATGATTGTTGTTTAATGTTGTCTCCCTTGCCGTGATGCTATTATTGATATCGTTTTCCCTTGCCGGGATATGACTGTTGTACTATTGTTCCCTTGCCGGGATTTAAATGTAAATTTGTTGATTCCCTTGCCCTTATTTCTTTGTAATTGTTGTTTGGGTGAGAGAGTATTAAAGCACGAAGGGTGATGCCGTGCATTGTTTTGGTCAGAGAGTGTTCAAGCACGAAGGGTGATGCCGTGCATGATTTTGTGAGGAAGAGTGTAAAAGGAATCCGGCCGTGCATGCTTCCTCCCTGCCTGCCTCATGACTCAGAGAAGGACATAGGGATAAGTTCCCCTCAGACCAATGAGTATAAGGAATGGGGCGTCGCTAGAGCGGATGATGAAATCTCCAGTGGGGAACCATTCAAACATCCATTGCACCTTGCCTTCTTTCAAGTTTTCAAACAACTCTACCCATCCTCGAGCATCCCCCCGCTGAGCAAACATGTCAGGCATATAGTTCATTCTCTTGGGATGGTGAAAGGCTATATGATCATTCCACGGCCTTCGTGGAAGCTCTTGACAGTATCGACCCTTTTGGAGATGTTTTATAAGCTAGAGTTGGAGTAGTAAGTTTCAACCCTCAAAATGACTAGCTTCTTACTGACAGTTCTCCAAAGCTCGGTAGATCTTAGCAACAATCATGGGCACTATGCTGAAAGGTTGCCCTCCAATCCCTTCCATCAATGTCTTGGTGACCATGTCTAGTCTGGTGTGGATCCTAGCCTTCTTCATAGGAAACACTATCATTCCCAAGAAGTAGAACATAAAGACGAAAACCCTCCTGTGGATATGCCCCAATGATGTGAAGGCGAATTCATCTGGATAGGTGCGGTAGGATTTGCTATAGCCGTACTTCTCATACAAGTAGTCGAAAGGAATATAGGAATCCTCCAAACACGTCAAGTCTGAATTTTTCTTCAACCCCATTATTTTGAAGAAACCCTTACCCTTGCAGTTTTCGGGCATGAGAAAACCCGGAGTCTCACAAGGAATACCGGCTAACCCTCCTATTTCCTCGAGCATAGGGGTCATTTCAAGGTTCCTAAATCAAAATACCGATCTATCATTGTCCCAGAATAAGGTCGCAGCCTCTATGATTTTGTTGTCCGGCTGAATTTCCAAAAGAGAGGGTAAGTTTCCCAAATACTTGCGGACGAGAGTCCGATCACTGGAATAAAGGTCCTCCCACCAACTTAGCAACCTCGGGCGAATATTGGTTACCATTCCAAATCTGGGGATTTAGTGCCTCCTTTTCTGCAAAACAAAGTGTTAGTCCCTCACCCCCACCGGACTCGACTATTTAAATCAATAATTGGCATAAACAATATTTAGTTCTCCAAATAAATGCACGGAATATGATGTTGTCCGTTTGGGTCCCAGGGGAACCCAGTGGACTTTGGATAAGTCTATCTTAAAGAGTCATTATGTGGAAAACATAACTGACTCGACTAGGTTTGACAGTGATGCATGTACAGTTAAATAGAATAAGGTTTCTATGGGGTGATAGACCGGTACCCTTGAGCAGACAACTCAAGAGGGAAAGGCACGGAACCGTCGACTGCACCGCTGATTGACTAGTTTTACCGCAAATATGCCTTTGCCAAATTTAGGGGGTAATAATATCGGAAGAGCACAAAAACTCATCAAGCGTTGCTATAGTGTTTGTTTGGAACGAGTGGAATATGATGTTGAAGATGCAATTACAAGAATAAACAAATTGTCACGTACTTTCACGTTCATAATGATTACAATAATTGCTCAGAAATTACAACGGTATTGAAGGAAAGAAGTAAATGAAAGCGTTAAAGAAAAAGAAACAAAAAGCCAAGTTAGTTTTGAATATTAAACAAAGCAATAAAGAAAACAATAAAGTCACATATAACATGAAGTGGTAAAATCCTAAAGAATCCCCAGCAGAGTCGCCATGTTGTCGATGCCCCCTTTTCCTAAAGCAAAATCGGGTTTACAATATTTGGGAAGACAACTCTATTCCCGTTTGGGAATTGGGCTTTTGGAATTGAAGAGTCGTCACCTAATGATTAAGTGCATTAGGACACTAAGGGTTTTGAATTTGAAAACCATATTTCGGGTAAGGGCTATAAATTATCTCGAGGGGAAGGTGTTAGGCACCCCTCAAGATCCACTATTGTGGTTCCCGGCCATGCTATATTGTGACTTTAATGTAAACAAGTATACAAATAAATTTACAGATAAGGGTTGCAACAAGCATTTTGGAATCTATAATTTGTTTGAGGGAGAGTCTAAGTGCAAGAATTAGTCATGACATTGATAAACAAAGAAGAAAAAGTTAAAAGGAAAAGGAATAATGCAGTGAAAAAATTAAAGGGGAGTTTTGGGTAATTGAAAAGACAGAATTTATTGATACTAAACAAAGTAACATAAGGAAAAGAGTCCTAGGTTTATAAATCACATGGATCATCCACACAACACCGGTAACCAATCGTACGCATAGTGTTATCGTGTGATCATCATCTCTATGTCTACTATTCCCACCCGTTAAGGTATTAATCGCAGAATGGTATTGCTACCTACAACATGCTATTACCCGTCCCACCTATTAGTCCTGGAGACTTTTAGGACTACTAATCCTAAAGGGAGGAAGCTTGGCTTTTCAGAGGTTTAAAAGGATAAAATTCTAAGGCGACAATCAAAAACACATAATACACTTAATGGGGAGATAAAGCTATTAAAGGCTTAAGTAAGCCTCCTCATTTAGAGAAACGAATTGTTTAGCACGTCTTACATATACTGTTTAGGTCCTTGATTAAAATTAGCATAGGAAGAATTGATCTACCACATATTTTCCAGATAGGGAGTCCGAATTAGTCCTGCTTAGATGTAGTTGCAGAAAAACTGACGATTGATTAATTATCTAACTATCTATCTGCGTTAAACAGGGTCTATATGCATGATATCTATTAGTTCAAAGACGGGGGAAGAACGAACTGATTGCAAAAAAAATTATTTATAAGTTACAGTATCGTAAGTTCTGCGAGCACTTTAAACGAATTACTACTGATTTTAAAGATGAGTGGGCAATTTCACATTTTAATCGATTACTCCTATAGGCATGCTTTCTAGATGCCACGAATTTTGTTATGCGGAGATCTTCTAAGCATGTCATTGATATGATTGGTTTATTTTAGGTCCTATAAGTGGAATTGCCTGATGACAGATGCACGTGCAAAAATGCAGCAAAATCCTATAGGCATATTATCTACGTGATGTGCAGAATTTTAGCAGTGATTTATTGACATGGTATATATTGCAAAGTGCAGAAAACCTATGAGCATGGTTTCTATGTGAAGAATGCAGCATTTTAAAGTATTAATCCTATAGACATGTTTTCTACATAAAAATGCAGAAATGAGAGAATATACACCCTATAGGCATGGTATCTACGTGAAAATGCAGAATTGAGAAAGTATATACCCTATAGGCATGGTATCTACATGAAAATGCAGAATTGAGAAAATATACACCCTATAGGCATGCATTCTATCCCATCCCTTTTTACTATACCCCGGTAGTTATTACAAGGTTCATACAGACCAAGTGAATCAAAAGAATAAATGAAAATACATCAATGATTACATCTTCATCTAATCAGCTTAATCCAGACGCAAAGTCTAATAATATAAGATAAACCAACTTCCAGGATCGGATTTTTCAATGCCTTTCTCTTATTTGGGATTTGAAAGCCTTTTCAGAGTCTCATGAGAAGCATACAATCACAATAGCAAGTAGAACATAGGAATCAGTACAAGAAACAAGTTTCAAGAAAGCTTGAAAATTAAATGAGTTCAGGTAGTGTAAACTTAAAGAAACAGTCGATGAAACACATCTAGAAAGAATCCAGGCGAAATTCGATAAAGGCAAACAAAGGATAAAAACTCAGTAGGAAAATACAGTAGAGGAACACATAAAACAAACATGTGAGAGCATGGTGAAAAACCAGTATGAGATAGAACGGAGTATAATAAAAAATTTCATAACAAGGCAAATATAAGAACACACGAAAGGCATGTGAGTCAGAAAAGAGCCAGTAAGAACATAGCAGGGATCGATTCACACCAAGAAAAAGAGAAGAAGAAGGATTAGAAACATTTTAAGAACTTTCCAGAAACCCTAATCGAAAAGAAGTGCTTTTTTGAAAGAAAATCGAAAAAAAAAGGTTTAAGAAACTTAAGCAACAGTGCAAACATGTAACAGATCTAAAATAATCGGAGAGAACCTCGATATTTAGGATTCCAGATGAACCCCAGAGATGAGAAAGGCTTCGAAAATACCCGATTTAAGTCGGATAATGTCATAAACAGGCTCAAAAGACCAAGAGCCACCGGAGCAAGGCCGAAGATGGCCGGAATCTTCGAATCAGTGAAGGCCTGGGTGAAGACCCTCGAGGTCTGGCCTCGATCCTTTGAGCAACAAGCATGCAGGAGCCATAGGAGGTGGGTATAGGCTGTCCATGGCCTGAGAAGCCATGGACGCCGGTGAAAACATGGTGGAACAAGGTAGGGGAGGCTAGGATTCCGGAGAGCCTTAAGAGAATTTGGGAGTTCAAGGGCGGCTGAAGGAGGAAAATGAATTAGGGTTAGGGGTCGTCTGTGAATTAAAAAGGAAATAATCAATCTGAGCCGTTGATCTTCTAGATCAACGACTAAGATAAAAGGGGGGGATCCGGTCGGTTTTTTATAGATTGGGTCGGTTTAAAATTTGGGTTGGTTGCGATTGGGCTCAATTGTGGTTAAAATTGAAATTGCAAAGGGGTTATAATTGAAATGGACGAAGCTAAATGTTAAACAACCATTTCTTCCCTTTTTATTTTACAAAAAGTTAAAATAATTTCCAAAACCAGTTAAAAGCACTAAATTGATTAATAATCATATAAATATTAATTAAAAGTACTGGGAGCAATTTTATAATTACAAAATACTATTAATCGAAAAATAGGCTATAATTGCAATTATAACAATTTAACCTTTAAAATACCAAATAAATTTTATAAAAATATGAAAAAAATCACATTAATTATATCTTGGTGTAAATTTAAAAATAAAATAAATTATTCATAAAATATGATAGTCCATAAATAATTATTGAATTTTGTACTATTAAAATAGACAACAAATTGATTTTAAAAACCTTTAAAATAAGGAAAAGATACCAAAACTCTTGGGCATGCTTATATATATGCATGTACATACTATTTTGAGAACATTTTGAGTATATAAAATACATAGGGAAAAATTGGGTATCAACAAGCACGGAGGGTGATATCGTGCACTTGTTTGATTTCTGATTCTTGTTGATAGTTGAGTTATGGTGTTTTTTATATTTACTTGTTGTCCTTCTATTATCATTTGATGTTTCCCCATAGCATATTTCCCCTTCCATATTTAACTGTACATTCCTGCTTTTATTTTTTCGGTGCATATGATTTAATTGTACAAGCTTATTTGGTAGTCTGGTCCTAGCCTCGTCACTACTTCGCCGAGGTTAGGCTAGGCACTTACCAGCACATAGGGTCGGTTGTGCTGATACTAGACTCTGTACTGTGTGTAGATCCCAGTTCAGCAGCTTTCAGACCTTAGCTTAGGGGTTGCTGCTTGCAGTCCATTCGAAGATCTGAGGTAGTCTTGCAGGCGTTCACAGGCCTTGGTGTCTCCTTCTATTCTTTTATTTTGTTTCTTTTATGTATTTCAGATACAGTGTTGTAATAACTCTTTCATACCTTTTGTGTGTAGTATTTCTAGACAGTCTGTGAAATTGGGACACCACTCTTGGATAGTTTATGTATGAATCTGTGACGACCCAAAGGGTCATCACCGTATTTCTCCGTTTTCTGCGCTTTCGAGGCCTTAAAAACCTCGCTTTTGGTTATCTCAATTTGCGTGTGCAGTCCGGGCTCGAAGCCGGAAAGTTTTTATGTAAAAATATGTGAATTGTGTGAAAATTTGAAGAATTTTGATATTAATATTGATATAGTTGACTTTGGTCAACATTTTGGGTAAACGGACCTGTAACGGTAATATGACGGTCCCGGGAGGTCCGTAGAAAAATATGGGACTGGGGCATGTGCCCGGAGTTGAAATCCGAGGTCCAGAACCCGAGTAAAAGAATTTTTCTATTAAATTGTTTTCTGAAATTATTAAAGAAAAATGGAAATGAAAATGAGTTGGAAAATATAGGTATCGGGCTCGTATTTTGGTTCTGACGCCCGGTACAGGTCTTAAATATGCGTTAAGCACTTTCTGTGAAGTTTGATCGAAATCGGACATCGTTTGACGTGTTTCGGACCCAAATAGCTAAAGTTGGAAGTTTATGAACTTTGAAACGAAAATCATGAGTTTTGGGGTTTAATTCTTTGATTTTGATATTATTTTGGCGATTTGATCGCTCGAGCAAGTTCGTATGAAGTTTTTGAGTCAGTGTGCATATTTGGTTTGGAGCCCCGAGGGCTCGGGTGAGTTTCGGATAGGTATCGGGGTGTTTTGGACTTAGAAAAGCTGGCAGATTTTCTGAAATTTTTGCACAGTGGTTTTGTTCTTCGCGAACGCGGCCCCAAGCTCGCGTTCGCATTGCCTTAGGTTCCCCTGCTTCGCGGTCGCGAATCCGTCCTCCCGATCGCATAGTGTCAGTCCCCCCTTATTCGCGTTCGCGATTGTGTCCACGCGTTCGCGAAGCTTCAGGTCGCCTCTTCATCGCGTTCGCATGATTCCCAACGCGTTCGCATAGACCAATCTTTGGGCAGCCTATATTTTCCTCTTCGCGTTCGCATGCCTTGTCCGCGAACGTGATGGTTGCCGACATCTGTTCATCGCGAACGCGACCCTACTATCGCGAACGAGTAGGGTAATTTCACCTAGTGATTTTAAGTCATAAAAACAGAAGTAGAACTCGGGATTTAGCCATTTCTTCACCCTAGCGCCTCCCTTAAACACTCCATACGCTATTTTCTAGCTTCCCTTCCTCCATAACTCTTTGGGTAAGCATTCATAACTTCATTATCTCCTAATTCTTTCATCTAAACATTAATTTCCTAGCTCTAAATCATGAATTCAAGGTAGAAAATGGGAGTTTTGGGTAGAACTAGGGCTTTGGGAATTTTGGGTGGTTCAAACTCAATTTAGGGTCGAATCTTGAAACAAATTACATATTTGAACTCGTGGGGTTATGGGTGATTGAATTTTGGTCCGAGCCTCGAGTTTGGACCATGTGGGCCCGGTGTCGTATTTTGGTATTTTTGGAAGAATGATAGGAAATTTATTTCTAGGCTATAGGATTATGTTATTGAACCTCAATTGATATTATTGAATTAATTGTGCCTAGATATCATTGTTTCGGAGTTGGATTCTAGAGGAAAGGCGGTGTTAGAGACTTGATTGCTATTTTCGGACCGAGGTAAGTGTTTGATCTAACTTTGGCTTGAGGGAATACGATTAGAGTATCATAAATTGCTATTTTCTAAATGATCGAGTGCGGTGTATAGGCATGGTGACGAGTATCTATACACCAGAGTCTAGCATGATCGTGGGTCTTTATTTGTACTTGTTTTTGGTATATTTTGGAACTCTTCCAAGCTAATTAATGATTTCTACATAATGTGAAGATTTTGAGGATAAATTATGAAATGTTAATACTTTAGAGCGTTGGCTCGAACGATATAAAAATACTATTGAGTAGGAGATGAAAGTATTGGAAAGAGTTGTGATTAAATCCCTTACCGGGATGGTTTGAGAATATTGAATATCTCCCTTGCCGGGATGTGAAAGTTGTTGTTATTGTTCCCTTGCCGGGATTGAGTTGTTTAATTGTGTTTTCCCTTGCCGGGACATTTCGTATTATTGTTTATTTCTCTCGCCCGTTTGGTTGTGATTGTTGTTTGGGTGAGGAAGAGTGATAATGCACGAAGGGTCATTCCGTGCCATTTTTTGAATTATATTTGCACGAAGGGTCATTCTGTGCTATGTTTTGACTATTTATGCACGAAGGGACATTCCGTGCTCTCATTTGACTATATTTGCACGATGGGTCATTCTGTGGCATGAAATGAGAGTTATGTGAGGGAAAGCACGAAGGGTGATGCCGTGCATTTCATTCGATTGCTTTGGGTGAGGATGAGAGTAAAAGCACGAAGGTTGATGCCATGCAACTATTGAATTTATTCTTTGGTAGTTATTATTGTGCCCTGTCTCTTAATTTCATTGATGACTTTTATATTCAGATTGTACTCCCCTATAGCATGTTTCCCTCCCTTTTAACTGTTTAATTTCAGTATTTCTTTTCCCTTTTATTGTATATATATATATATGTTAAACTGCATAGGTTGAATTGGTAGTCCTGTCTAGCCTCGTCACTACTTCGCCGGGGTTAGGCCAGACACTTACCAGCACATGGGGTCGATTGTGCTGATACTACACTTCTGTGCTTTTTGCACAGATCACGGTACTGGAGCAGCTTTTGGACCACAGCAGTAGTATTGAGCGGGAGCTGACTTCAGTCCAGGGACTTACGAGGTAGCCTAGCTGGCGTTCGCAGGCTGAAGTCCTTTCCTTTATTTCTGTTTGTTTTCATTGTACCGAGACAGACATATGTATTTTCTTTCTATTCAGACTTGTTTGTAGTACTCTCTAGTAGTCTGTGAGTTAGTGACACCAGATTTTGGGTAGAGATATGTTTTAAACTTCCGCATTTTGAATTCATTTTGTTAAACTTAAAGTCTTCCGCACTTATTTAATTATTTTTATTGTATTTATATTGTTGAGGTTGATTAGAGAATGTTTGAAGTTTGGCTGGCCTAGCTCCTTTAGTAGGTGCCATCACGACTCCCGATGGTGGGAAATCTGGGTCGTGACAAGTTGGTATCAGAGCCCTAGGTTACATAGGTCTCGCTACTCACGGAAAAACTTGGTAGAGTCTGAGGGATCAGTACGGAGACGTCTGTATTTATCCCCAGAGGCTACAGAGTTGGGAAAATTTTCACTTTTGTTCCTTCTTGTCGTGCGATTATGTTTCTCAATTATTGATTGTCTTTCTAATCTGTTCTTTCGCAGATGACGAGAACACGTGCTTCTTCTTCTACCGCACAGCAGCCCGAGCCCCCAGCAGTAGCTCCTGCGAGGGGCAGTGGCCAAGGTCGTGCCAGAGGCCGGGGCCGGGGCAGAGCTCAGCCCCGGGTTGCAGTTCCAGAAGTGGAGCCTCATACTGACTATGATGAGGAGGTTCCGGCCCCAGCAGCTCCAGTGGGCCCAACTCAGGTCCCAGGAGGGTTCATGTTCACCCCAGATCTTCAGGATGCTCTAGATAGATTGGCAGGCTTTATGGATAGTGTCACTAGAGCGGGTTTGCTGCTAGTAGCACCAGCCACTTCTCAGGCTGGAGGAGGGGTTCAGACTCCTGCTACGCGTACTCTAGAGCAGGTAGCTCCCCGGACTCAGGTCCCAGTGGTTCAGCCAGCAGTGGCAGCTCAGACATGTATTACAGCTCAGGCCGTCGATGGAGCGACTATGTCTTCAAATGCTTTGTGGAGACTTGATCGGTTCTCCAAGCTCTTCACCACCATTTTCAGCGGTGCTTCATCAGAGGATCCATAGGATTTTATATTCAACTGTTATGAGATTCTCAGGACCATGGGTATAGTGGAGACCAACGGGGTCGATTTTTGCACCTTCCAGCTTGCAGGGTCCGCCAAGACTTGGTGGAGGGATTTTTGCCTATCTAGACCAGCAGGGTCTCCAGCTTTGACATGGGATCAGTTCGCAGAGTTGTTCTTGGAGAAGTTTCTCCCTGTCACTCAGCGGGAGGCACTTCGTAGGCAGTTTGAGCGCCTCCAACAGGGCTCCATGACAGTTACACAGTATGAGACTAGATTTGTTAACTTGGCACGCCATGCGGTTGTGATACTCCCTACAGAGCGAGAGAGGGTCCGGAGGTTCATTGATGGATTGAGTCAGTCGATCCGTCTCCAGATGGCCATGGGAGTTGGCAGTGATATTTCCTTTCAGGAGGTAGCCAATGCAGCCCGCAGAGTTGAGATGGCCCTCTCACGGGGAGGTGGTCAGATATTGGACAAGAGGCCCCGCCATTCTGGTAGATTCAGTGGTACCTCGTCTGGAGGTAGGGATTCCTATGGTAGAGGTCAGTCACCGAGGCCCTTTCAGTCCGTGCTTCAGGTTTCTCATGGTACTCCAGGCAGCGGTGGTTCTCAGCAGTACTATTCAGATCAGCAGCCTATTAGTGCACCCCCACTTCAGAGCTTCAAGGGAGGACATTCAGGTCGACAGGGCCAGCAGTCGCAGCAGTTGAGATCTTGTTATGGTTGTGGTGACCCCGGTCATATTGTCAGGTTTTGCCCTCGAGCATCGGGCAGCTCTCAGCA